>JARHVA010004353.1:0-205000 GCA_037957365.1 Torreya grandis | reverse complement strand
ACCTACAATTACACTAACTATAACCTACACTAGTTCCCACCTAATCACTACCAACCCCATACCCAATTTCATACCCATTCCTCAAATCCCCTTAAATTCAAACTGTCTATCCCTACCCACCCATGATAATCTATAAAAACAATAAATTCATGAAAAAAAATACAAATTTAATTACATCACCTACCTTATTACATGATCACCATTATAGTGGCACTCTCACCTATCACCATTTTCCCTCAACTTATGTCACCACCTCTTTGTATCCTCACTAGATCAACAATTTATGGCCCATAGGATCACCTAATCACCTTTCCATCAATATCACCTAATCACCACCTCCCTCAACTCACATGAGTCTCCAAACCATTGATGTTCTTCACTCAAGCAATGTTGAAACATTGTGGGTCACAATTCAAAAATGAGGAAATACAATCCTCATTTGAATTTTAACCCTTTCCATTTTAAGGGTGACATCTAACTACCAATGGTCACTATCAACTATCAATGATTAGCCCTAACCATCTAAAATTGACCACTCAACATTTTTAGCATAATAAATACACTTTTTTACTCACCCTTTTCCACAGCATTTATATTAACCACACCTATTCAAGATCACCTTCTTTGTCAACTCACTAACTACCC
Source organism: Torreya grandis (assembly GCA_037957365.1). NCBI lineage: Eukaryota > Viridiplantae > Streptophyta > Pinopsida > Cupressales > Taxaceae > Torreya > Torreya grandis. The sequence goes on along the minus strand of JARHVA010004353.1, from coordinate 204,355 downwards.
ACACCACCTAGATTTGGTCATTTGGCCCAACTTTTGCATGTTTTTTTATAACCTTGCCTTGGTCATTTTTACTATAATGACTACCTTTCCATGATGAACAACTTGAACTTGTGTTATTTTTACACATAAACCATTTAGGTACCTTAGAGCATGACCCTTTGTAATTTGAATACTTTCAGCCCTTTTGTGTCTTCTGAGGATCACTTCCTACCTTAGATACTTATGAATATATTGAACTTTACTATAAGACTTGCATTTATGAGTGCAACCATAACCTCCACACATAAATGTAGTTACTTGGTCCACTTATCACTTGTCCTTTTAGTACATACCTTATTTTACAAACCATCTCAACTATGGCATCTTAATCTATGTGTGATCTTTGATATCACATTTTTTGCACATGCTTTCACTTAATTACCCATAATCTCACCAATGTTTTCACCCACTTCATCACTTATCAAAATTTTATTTTACCTCATAAATTCCAAGTTTGAGGGGGAACACATTCCTCCTATACTCATGGCATCTGAATGTGTACTAACCTTCCATTTTTTTGTTTTGTAGCTTAAAGATACAAACTACATAACAAAAAGGGGAAAAATATAGACACTAGAAAACTACACATTATGGTTCTAGCTAACCCTTAGATAACCCCTATACCCATCTTGGTACAATTTTTTAACCAATTACCCCACCAGTCATTAGTGGAAATGGATAACTTTAGCCATTTGTGACTATGACCATAATCATTGATAGTTCACCCTTAACCACTGATGGTTTGCCCTTAACCACCTCAAGGGTTAACTTCAAATAAAATCCCACCTTGATTTTCTATTAATATCTATTTTATCCACCATTTTTCATAATTAATATATGTTTAGATTGAATAGCTTGTTAGACAGTGTGTTGAACTTATTATTTCACTACCCCCTTCCCTCTATATTAAGAGAGGAAGAGGAGGTGAAAGAGGATCAACAATCATTATCAAAAAAATTTGTGTAAGTATTCTTATAGCTTCTAGTGACTAGGATAGAGATTAAATTTTTTTTAACTCATCAATAAATATCCAAAGTATCATCACTCTATCGAGATTGATTCAGAAGCTACAACAAGCTTTCAACCAACCCAAACATTCTTCAGAATAGTAATAATAAATATAAGTATCTATTCCATATCAAGATTTAGTAATTAATTTTTATGTCTCATTCTTTTTATTACTTTCCCTCTATTGCATAATCAGCATCCAACCTAGGCTAACCTTCCATCAACCTCCTCTAAATCCTCCCAACCAAACTTCTTTTCCAAAATTATATCCCACAATAACAATTACCAATGGTTTCAAAACCATTGATGGTTTGACCCTAACCACTAATAGTCATTAAACCACTGATGGTCACCCTAACCATTGATGGTTATTAAACCATTGATGGTCACCCAACCACTAGTGGTTTGACCCTAACCATTGATGATCTCTATCTGTCATTTTTAATAGAAATTTTATTTGATGTATCAAACGCTGACCAAATTCTATCTCCTGAGTCTCTATCTTATCATAGAGGATCACTCAATCTTATGAAGCATGTTTTGATTTATTTAGTATTGATATATAATCATTTATTGCTATAATTAGTCAAAATTAATTATTTATTTTCAATAACTTATTATATTTGATTTAAGTATCTTATATTATTTATGCAAGCAATTTATCTTTCAATTTAATAAATTAATTGTTTAAAAGTGTGGATTGACAACCTCTAAAGAAGCTTATAATTTTTGGATCTATTTCATGCTAGGAAAACTACCTACTATCCAAATAAATAACCATTTATTTAGTGTTTTCTCATTTTTAGGTCATTCCTCTCTGGACAAAGAGGAGTATATACAACTGTCTGGATCAACACATGCACAACACATCAGGTTTTACTAACCTCACCTTTATTTTAAGTTTTAAAACTTTATTTATAAATTAAATAAATCAAAAATTTAGTGAAACACATTCAGCCACATATTTTTGAAAATCCCCTTTGAGTCCTTCCCAGAATAAATCTTGATTTATTCTATGATGTCTTCAAAAATCTAGAGTGTCCTCCAAGTGGAGAGGCATGAAGTTCCTAAAGAATTTTATGTTTGAGAAGATAATGCTTATAAAGGTATAATCTATATTTATACCATAATGTGTTCCCTTTCCATGTAATTTTTTTAGATTCGTTAGAACCCTAATGAATATTTTGAATCAAATACTTAGTAGCACTACCATTCTCTCATTCTGATCTTACTTCCTCTAGCAAATCTGCCTACCACATGATCATCGTGTATTACAATGCCTCAACTAATTTATCCCACTGAGAGATGGCATATACCACCTAATTATTTTTTACTTTATTATACACTATTTAAAAATCATATCCTAACATTTTAGTCGCCCATTTTTTTATTCTTCAAATGCCAAGCATTATTCTTAAAAATATTTGACACTATCAAGATCAGTCTTTACCTGAAAGTGATCATCTATTAGATAAGGTCTCCATTACTTCACTACATGAAAAATAGACATCATATATTTTTCATATATTGGTTTGAACCTATTTTTTCCCTTAACTTGGTGAATTTCAAATTCTAGTGTTCTACCTTATTGCATATTACATACCCCATGACATATCTTGATGCATCACACTCCACAATAAAAGTTTTTTTAAAATTTAGGTGTAGCCAAAACTAGAGTTGTGTACATAACTGTTTTCCAATATTAAAATTCCTTGGTAACTGAATTAGTCTAATATAAGGATTCTTTATTTAGGAAAGAGGTTTGTGGGATTGTAATACTACCATAATTTTTGACAAACCTATTATAGTAACTAGTTACCACCATAAATCTGTGAAGGTTCTTGAGGGTCTTAGAAACCATCCACTACATCATTTTTTGGATTTCCTTAGGATAAAATTTCACTCCTTCATGTGAAATAATGTGACCTAAGTAATCTACCTCTTGAACACCAAAATCACATTTAGAATGTTTAGCTTAAAATTTGATGTTTTTTTAGAATCAAAAGCATCTTTTTTACATGCTTCAAATGGTATTCCTAATTTTTTATAGATGAGTAAATCATCAAAAAACACTAATACAAACTTTATAAAAAATGGCCTAAAATAGTATTAATCGAACTTTTAAATATTGAGGCTAAAATGCATGACTATAAATTCATAATGGCCTTCATGAGTTTTGAAACCTATTTTAGGTGTGTCCTCATTATGAATATGAATCTGATGATATCTAGAGAAAGATATAACTTGGTAAAATAAATAACACCATGCAATTCATTTAGAAAATTATCAATTACTAGAATAGGAAACTTATCTTTGATGGTGTATTTTTTGAGTTCTCTATAGTTTGGAAACATCCTCTAACTATCATCCTTCTTTTTCACCATGACCATTAGGGAGGAATATTCACTTTGACTATGTCAAATGAATCCTACCTCTAATATCTCTTGGACCATATTTTAAATTTCACTATTTTGGGTACATGGATACCTATAGGGTATGATATTGGGTTGTGTGATTCTTGTAATGAGTTTGATGGCATGATCATGTACATGACTTAGAGTAAATCCTTTTGGTATGTCACCAAAAACAACATAATAGTCATTCAACACTTTTTGTAAATTAGGATGTGTAAACTCCTTGGTTGGTTGAACCTCCATGGAAAATAAGTGTGCCACAAAACCTTATTCACATTTTTTAGAATATTCATCATCTAGTGGGAACTAACTAGTTATGGAGATTTAACCCATAATCCATGTAGTTTAAAAATCCTTCCTTCTAAATGGAACCTCATGAATAATTCTTTGAAATTCATCTCAATAGTTCCCCAAGTGGTGAGCTATTACACTCCCAAAATAATATGATCTCCTTCGATGGGAATAGAAAACATAGTGAATCTCATAAATAGTCTCCTATAGTAAGCTTATTACTATGACATTTTGTAGAATAGTTGATTGTACCACCATTTACAATCATGACCTAAAATTTTGGAGCTAGGTAAATGAAACAATTCAAATGAGTAACCAACTTACTATTGATGAAGTTATGTGTACTCCCAAAGTAAATTAATATAATCACCTTTTGTTTCTTTAGGAACCCCACCACCTTAAGAGTTTGAGGAGTACTAATGCTTGAAAGTTCATGATAGGAAATAGTAGGTTGACAATCTTTAGATTCATCCTCATGTTCTTCTAACTCTTCCCCTAAAGCCTCCTCATTGGTACCATCAATGTTAAAAAACTTATTTTCAGCACATCAATTCCCTTTGCTCCATTTTCTATCACAACCAAAACACAAACCTTTTACACACTTTTCTTCCACTTTTTGAGGTATCAATCTATTAGGCTAATGAAATGATGGTACTAGAAATGTGCATTCACAAACATTGGTAAAAGGTCTTCCTTAGAGAATATATTTTTCCTCAACCATGTGTGCCTTTGGTATGACCTCATATACATCGCTAGGATGAAAAATATGAACCTCTAATTGGATGGTTTTTTTGAGGCCACCCAAAAATATGTTAGTTATATTTTCCTCAGTGATGTCTATCACATGTAAGAAGATATTTTGAAATTAAAGATTGTTTCAAATAATTTGGACTTATACCCACTAAAGTGGAGTGGAGAATTTTTTTCAAGAGAGAGAAGAGGTATTTTCTTTTATCAAAAGACAAAATAGACAATTGGGTAAATACCCCTATAATGAAGACTTCAAATCTCTGGCTAAATCACATAAGGATGCCATGATGGAAATATAGAGCTAGCTAGATAATAATTAGTGGTAGAGTTGAAGAAAATAAAAGAACAATAAAATATAGTGCATATCCTAGCTGGAATTGAAGCTAAGGTCCAAGAGGCAACACTAAAGTACTATAATTCTTTGGAGGCATTAGAGTCTATGTGGGTTGAATTAACCCCTCTTGTTTCCAATACTAAAAAATTATTTAATTCTTTGAAATTTGATGAGAATAAATATAAGATATTAATTATTTACATAACTAATAAGGCTTATAGCCACCTAGATCTCATGACACCATTAAAGGCATCTAATGCACTCAACCTAGTGGTCATCAAGATAGAAGAGGCCAAAGAATGGGAGATAATAGTTGGGGTTTTGGTCCTCAAATATGAAGAGTAGGAGGCCCTCATTATCCAAATTTTAAATTATTTGAAATTATCCAAAGTAAAGGATGCTACATGTAAGTTGATCAATAAGATAAAATTTGATCATCTTATTCAGGAGGCTTTAGATAATTTTAATCAAAGTTTGTAAGGACTACCATTGGATGACATAGAAGTCAAGTTGATATTTCCTAGAAGAAGAGGACTAAAGTTGAGATATTCAAGATCAACTTATAGATGACTAAATCAAAGCATGTAAAGCTACTAAGGAAAGCTGGTAGCATTCATAGACCCCATATTATGAATTTTCATATAATTTGATAGTAGCATGATGTATCACATAAATTTTGGCTTAAGATATAGATGAAGAATAATCATACTCAAGCTTTAACTTCTAGTTCTAAATCAATAACCATAGTTACAATGCCAACTAAAGTACATGCAACAATCCAGATGTCAACATAGCCATGAAGGGCCATGTTTTTACATGTACATTTATATAGTAATTTATATTTATATATGTTTATTTTTATTATAATTCAAACCATATTGTCTAGTTTCTTATTTATTTTTGTAAACATGCACACATTTCATGATTTTTGTAAATGCTAACTTAAGTTATTAACCACTGTAAGATAACTCTAAATAGTTTTATCCATAGTTAGAACTAAATTTATAACTATGACATGTAATATACCTTTCATGTACTTTAAGGATGAGGCAACCCCTTCCCCAAGTGTATCTAATCACATGTAACCCATAGTTTTGAAGGGTCAAAAAAATTTCAATATATAAGAATAGGAGCAATTTTGGTTGTCAACTCATGTGCTTGTGTATTTTATTTCTAATATTTATGTAATTAGGCATATTTATTTGGTTTTATGATTAAATAACTCTAATTGTGTAAAATATGTGAATTATATCTTTCTTGTCTTGATTTATATGCTATTCTTAGATGTGCAACACACAACACACATTGATATGTATAAAAATGCCCTTCTAGATATCTACTACAAGATTACTTGAAGGGACTTGTAATACCTTCATGGGTAACTTGAAGGAATTATAAGGACCTTGATAGAATATCCTAAGATATACTTTGAAGGGTGTTTTCATACATTTAATGGAATGTTGAAAATATCTTAGAATGCTTCAAAATAAACCCATGGAATTTTCCATTATGTGAAAGGCATTATTGGGTGATATTTTGAAGGCCCTTGAAATTATATTTTTAAGGTTCTTATAATACCTTCAAGGTATCTCCTTGGAGATACATTTAAAACATGCAAAAGAGTGGATTTCCCCTTCAAGATATCTCTTAAGAGATACATTTCAAATAGGGATAAGAGTGGATTTATCCTTCAAGGAACAAGTGAAATTTTCCTTTACATGAAAGGCACTACTGAGTGATATTTTTAAGGCCCTTGTAATACCTTCAAGGTATCTTCTAGGATATACCTTTCAAAAATGCACAAGAGTGGATTTCCCCTTCAAAGTATCTCCTAGGAGATACCTTTCAAACAAGCACAAGAGTGGATTTCTCCTACAAGGAACAAGTGGAATTTTCCTTTACATGGAAGGCACTACTAGTAGTTGTATAAACAAGTGGTCACCAAGTGAAATCTCCAATTTTGTCACTACTGGGTGATATTTTAAAGGCCATTATAATAACTTCAAGGTATATCCTAGGAGATACCTTTCAAACATGCAAAATAGTGGATTGTTCCTTCAAGGTATCTCCTAAGAGATACCTTTCAAATAGGCACAAGAGTAGATTTCTCCTTCAAGTAACAAGGGGAATTTTCATTAACATGGGAGGCACTATTGGGTGATATTTTGAAGGACACTATAATACCTTGAATGTATCTCCTAGAAGATACCTTTTAAACATGCACAAGAGTGGATTTCCCCTTCAAGGTATCTCTTAGGAGATACATATCAAACATCAAGAAGAGTGGATTTATCCTTCAAAGAATAATTGGAATTTTCCTTCACACATAAGCCAAAAGCTTTATAGGTGTGCAACTTAATTATGGTCTATAAAGCAACCTCTACAATTTTAGAATTCAACATTTCATTTAAGTTTATGGAGTAAAAAATGAGAAGAAATAAATGAAAATAATACTTAAATAAAACAAAGGTGATGAATCAAGAGAATTAAATCATTAAGCTATAATTACATAAAATAGATTGAATCCTTAAATAATATAAACCATAAAGAAGCATAACACATGATTTATGATCTATAATGCAAGCAAGGATCAATACCATAAAAGTAGAAAAAATAAATAATAACATAGATAAATTTGAATTCAAAATAACATAGAAAACCACATCCTCTTCTTTATAGGTGGAGAATAGAATACAAAAGGCTATAAGGACATATACAAAACATCCAATCACACCCATTAGGGACACCTATTAAGGTCACAAAATGGAAAATGATAACTACTACTATTCCTATTCTATTATTAATGGTTGTTTAAAAAAATAGCAAATACAAGTAAATGATAATCATTCCCTTCCAAAAGGGATGAGCTCAGAATATATAGGCAAAGCAATATCTCAAGGGGATGACACATAAAAATCTCAATACTCACACTCTTGATGATGGTGTTATAACTAAGTGAAGGACTTAGGCTCAAGAGTGAAATTATTCTTTAGATCCTAGATATGGTGTAAATGTTCCATTCCTATCATGGTTATAATGATCATGAGGAGTGTAGTTGTGCCACATGTTAATCTCTAGAGATTCTTATTTTATGCCATTAGAAATGAGAATCCTCTTTTCCTTTGACCAATGGTGCTTCTTAGAAGACTGACCTAAAATGGATTGGATTTGAGTAGTATTAGGTCACCACGTGTCGAGATAGCACTACCCTAGGGTAAACCAAGAGCCTTCTCAAGTTGGATGTGCTTGGTTTCCACATGGAGGAATCAGAAGAAGGCTGATACCTAGGAGAAAAATTGAAAGGGCCTTTGAAAAGGGAGAGGCCAAAATTAGAACTGTTAGTTATACCAAGTAAGTATGAGGTCAAACATAAACTACTTTAACATAACAAAAGGTGGATTTCAATCCAAAATTATTGGTGAATTATAGGGGTGTTCACCTATGGACAAGAGAATCCAAATACTCTAGCACATGGACCAATTGAGATCAAAATCTCCTTAAAGGCTATGTCTAGATCAAAATCTCCTTAAAGGAGATGCTCCTTAGGCCTTACACTATCACTAGTATTTGGAACTCTAACTAGGTGAGTGGGTGCAATATCTTCTCAATGTTAGAAGCACTAGGTGATTGATTGAGAGCCATGAAAATTATTTGATCATTCTATTTATATTGCAATAGTTCTTTAATTTATTCCTTAGGAAAGACATTGCTATCTACCAAGAATGAAGAGGGGAGTCCCAATTGGACTAGTTGTTCAATGTGCCTCCACCTATCTTGGACTACATTTTCCAAGGAATTAATGAATGTCTTACACTTGGTGGCTGCCTTATTGTAGCCTAGGAATTCATTAACCTTTACCATCACTTTCCTTCAATCAACCACCCCCATTTCCTATAACATCTCATTGAAAGTATTGTAGAGCTTTTGGATGAGGAGCTATAAATCTGGGACCTTGGAGAACATGAATGCAATGACTTGGTCAATGGTTGTGCTCACCTAAGAGCTCAACTTTTGTTAATCCATGATGAAAGTGAGTATTGTATTTAGGTTTTTAATGGTACCCCTAATCCTCTCCTAGTAAGATATATACAGTTGTTAAACCATAGGATCTCCATGGTCTATGGGTGGGCAATGAGGTCATTGTTCATATTTTTAATTTCCTAGTCCTTGACTGAGGATTCCTATTAGGCCTACTACTATAACTCAAGATACACCAAATTAGAATCCATGAGATTATAATTGGTCTATGTAAGTTCATCTTCTTTATTTTACAACTAGGATTCTATAGCCATTCATAGATTGGCTACCACCTAGAATCTTTCATTAGAGATGCAGATCTAAAGGTCAAACCTTGCTTTATTGAGCTTTACATCTTTATATTTAGCCTCAAAATTTAAGTGGTTACTTATATCATTCAACTTGGTGAGTTCCATCTTAGTCTTCTCTAGTTGTTGAGTTACTTTGATGTAGTCTATAATTTTAAACTTATTGTTTCCTCTATCAAGTTGACCCTATTAGTGGGTTTGTCCTAGCTAAGATTAAGGTCAACTACTTGAATTACATAGTCCCTTGATTGCATCTAATCTTAAGGCTTGACTAATTAAGGAGATAGGTGTGTAATCATGAGGTATTATTGTGTAGTGCCATAAAATGACTACATGTGAGTCAATATTGGGTCATTAGCTTGATTTCCCCTCTTTTTCTCCATTTGAGCCTCTTAGGCCCTTCTTATTATGTCTATCTACTGATGGTACTACTATGGTGACTAAATGATTTCCCCTAAAAAGTGGAGTACCTATTATTAGTGTGAATGGAATGGTCACTTACTGTCATGGAGTAGTAGATGTTATTCCTCTAGAGGTGAGTGGATGAAGGGTGAGGGTCAAAGGAGAGAAAGGTAGGAATCCAAAAATTATGGTGGATGGAAATTATGCCATGATGGGAAATGATGTAGATGAAGAGTGTGAAGGAGTAAAGAAAGGTGAAAGGGAGGATATTGGGATCACAGTGGAAAGTGATACAATCTTGGTGGTAGGCTAGGGAGATGAAGAGGAGGGCTAGGAAAGTAGTTGGATAGGTAGTAGAGAGTGCTCAACTTAAGGTGAGGTAGCAGAGGGAGATGTGAAGGTGATAAGAGAGGTGTAATTGGAAATAATGGGTTATAATAAGTGCATTTTATTCTCAAGGGTTATCATTAGGGGTCTAGACATTTGTGCTTTAGGGTGTTTGTACAAGGATAACCCAACCATGAGGTAGCCTGAAGAGGCTTCTTGCAGTTGTGAGGTTATTTCATTTATTTGAGGCACATCCACTACCTCTTCCCCAAGGGTGTGTTCTTCTTCTCTTATTACTATCTTAGGAGAGAATCCTCCTTCTTTTAGGCCTTCCTCTAGATGATGTCCATCACAAAAAGTTTCAATATTTTTGTCTATTTCCTCTTCATCAAAATTAGAGTATAGCTTGTCGATATCCTACCTATATTTTCTATAGGAAGCTATTTTCTCTTTACTCCAATCTCTCTAGGTGAGATATTTATTTAGACCCTTCATTAATTTCTTAGATGGGTTATACTTCTTGATCTTGGTATAGAAGGATTCCCATAGCTATAGATATCTAATGAAATTTGGGATAGATCTACATAATTTCAATGTATTTCCTCTGTGGGTGACCTCTACTACTCAAGGTATGACTAGGAGGGATAGTAGTCTTCAAGGATGTTATGTATCTAATTATAGTATATCTCCATCTATCATGAATTAGGTTTAGTTTAATATATACAAGTTTGGCTATGAGGAGGGGCCCATACTTCCTCTTTATCATCATGATGCCTCCTCTTACAAAGGGAACTTCATACAAACCATTATTATTCTTCCTCACTCCATAGATGGAGTCCACCATGTCAAGCTGGTGAGCCAAATATAAGGCTAAAGTCCTATTTATTATTAGTCAAGAAATGTAGAAGGGCTCACATTAGAACCCATACACCCCAATGAATGTAAAATGGTTCTTTAGAACTAGTCAATTAGGACCTAATCCCTATCAGTCATGACCCCTTCATGTCCATAATTTTGAACATAATGGCCTCTTAGTTGAGGTCAATAAGGTTTGGAGATAATAATTTATCCAAGACTCATAGTATTCCTATGTGATCAATAAGATTTGGGTCCATATTGTGACTAGGTTCACCACATTATGAAAAGTACCTGTCTTGGAAGAGTTGAGTTTGAGACATGTGGAAAATAACTAGGAGTGTTAGAATAAAATGAGAATTAGAATAAAAGATGTGTATCAAAAGGTACCTAATATTGAAATTTTTTTGAGCTTGTCTTCTATGGTGGTGGTAATGGTATCTAGAAAATCCATCTTGAACACCTCCCCTTTATTTGTCATCATCAAGAGGAAGAGTGACCATAATTGAAAATTAGTGATGTTGGCATGTAAATTCATCCTAAATTTGAAGGACAATATGGATAGGGCATCCTTCTAGTACTTCATGGGGAATCTTTCCAAGGGGATGGGTAGAGGAGGTGTTTCCTTGTAGTTGCTCCAAAGGATAAATTTAAGGAAGTGCACTATATCATAAATTAAGGTGTCCTAAACATGTTGTAGGCTCTCCATGCTATAGATTTATACCTTAGGTTCATTTATGAGTTATAACATCTCCCTAATTACGTTTGCATTGATATTCACCCTCAAATTGGTGTTTCCCATAATTATTCTAGTACTGGCATCATACTTTGCTATATAGAGGGAAAATAATTTTGGGCATAAATGAACATAGGGCACTATGAATTGGGCCAGCATGCAGCCCCAAATTATGCATCTAAATGAGTCATATTCTCCTCTATGGAATTTTTTGAGCATTAGGGCACGGGTGACCTCCCTCAAATTCTTGGGGTTTTTGGCCAGCTTGGGGCCAAATATGTCATCTATAAAATCAATGACCAATGCTCAGTCTCTATAGTGCCCCTTGGTCACCTTCTTGACATTTGGCACTTTCTCTTTTACTTGAGTAAGGGTGGAAGAATAGGACTTGCTCACCACATATTGAGGGGGGAGGTCTCCCAAGCTACCTGATGAGCATATGTTTTGTCTTCTTAGATGCTTATCAGCTCATGATAAAGACGTAGAAGTATTCATCAATAATTCTTCTTCAAAACCACTCTTTATCTTAGTAAAGACACTCAATTAACAATCCCTACTCAAATTATCACAATTTTTGACTCGTCTCTCTCGGCTCTTTATGCTCTCTAAAATTAATTAATTCTCTCAAAATCTCAATGCATCCAAGTGTTTAGCCCCTAAGTGAGCTCATCATTGAAAATTTAAAAATGGGCACCCCCATAAATGTTAAGGTCAACACACACGCTCGAGGAGCCACTCGTGAGAGATTAGTTTCAATATTTATGGGTGAATGATGGGAGACATGAGTAGATAACTATCTTTTAGGGAATGATTTTAAAAATTAGGAGGGCTAAGGTAAGGGCATGTGTCAACTAGAGGTGCACCTATGCCAATGACACTTATTGAAAAGGAAAAAGTAAAGAAGATACCTTTCAAACATACACAAAAGTGGATTTCCCCTTCAAGTTATCTCTTAAGAGATACATTTCAAATAAGGACAATAGTGGATTTTTCCTTCAAAGAAAAGTGGAATTTTCTATTATATGAAAGGCACTACTTGTAGTTATATAAATAAGTGTTCAACAATTGGAATCTCCTATTGTGGCACTACTATGTGATATTTTGAAGGCCCTTGTAATAACTTCAATGTATCTCCTAGGAAATACCTTTCAAACATACACAAGAGTGGATTTTATGGAGCTGAGGAAGTTATATTAGAAGAATTACTCAACCTCCAAGAAGCAAGAGAGCAAGTGAGTGATGTGAAGGTCACATGACAACAAGTAATCAAGTGATGGTTTGATAAGAGATCATCAGACGCAAGATTTAAGTCAAGAGAGTGGGTCCTCAAATATGATGAAAGGGACATGAAACTAGGCCAACATGAAAATTTTGATTCCCCATAGAGGGGGCTATTTCACATCATTTGAGATAGATAAGGTAATGCATTTGAGTTGGAGGATGAAGAAGTAAATTTTTTAGGGATTTTTTTAAATAGAATTAACTTAAAACACTTTAAATAATTTAATGACCTTCCCCTTGTATATAACATGTGGTGAAAAGTTCAGAAGGGTACCTACACAATCTCAAGCTAGTAGATATTAGACATGACCAAATAATGACTAGTGGAACTATGATCTAGTTGGTCACATAGCATCTTTGAAAATTATCACTCCATTCACTCACGATCCCTAACCATACCTCAAAGAGAAAAGGTCACCATTGGTTGAGGACATTAAATATTATGTGGATCTATCTAATATCTTAGGCATCTAGCCACCTCATTTATATCCATACTTGACCACCCAACATCAGTAATAGGCCTCTTCAGGGTAACCCAATATAGATCCATCATAATTTGGCTCTGAGGCATAATCTTTCATCCCTCCACTAGAGCTCATGTAAAGGAAGGTGTGCTTTTATCACCCTTTTCTTTTCACTTCTATTATAGCCTCCACTCCATCTTCAACATCTATAGTTTCCCCTAGGCTAGCATTGCTCTCTACTACCTAACCAATCACCTCCCTTGTACCTTTTATCACTCCCCCAGCCTCATCTACCTCATCAACATACATAATGGTGTAATTTACCACCACTCCTCTCTATGGACTCCCATTTTTCTTTCCTTCTACCCTACCCCTTGGTGAATTTGGTGGATGGTATATTTTCATCCTTTTTCTTTGGTTCCCTTTATTATTTTTGGCTAGTCTCAACTCATTTTGTTTCTATCATGTGGCATCTCAATACTAAATCTTTACAAAAATATTATTAGATCACCTAATAGTAATGCTAACTTGACACATAGGGACACAATTCTTATCCAAGATAGGTTTATTTTATCAAAACTTCAAGTCATGGCATTGGTCAGGGGAAGTGGACCTCCATCTTCTAACAACATTCCAAAGGTAGTTTTGGAGGTAGACACAAGTCAACACTATGTTTTTCTTAAGGGACATGGGCATCATAAGGCATTTTAGTTGTACCATATCCAAGATTTTCAATATAAACTACACTCATCAGCTAGATCTCTCCAGTCACTTGAAATGACCTCATCATGGGCTAAACTACCTAGTTATAGGTCTCTCTCTCTCTCTCTCTCTCAAGAGGTTGTTGCACTTATATAAGCATGGATTTTTCCTTTTGGAAAGGGTTAAAACTTAGATAATTATTTTGGACTAGAGTAACCATTTTTAAAGTTATTTCTAGAATAGAAGTAGAAGTAGTTATTTATTTCTATTTCATGACCTTAATAGGTCTATTTTAAAGGAATGTTGTATATTGTATACTGTGTCAATTAGGATTTTTTTACATTATTTTCCACCCATATTGAATAATATATACTATTTTGTGTTAAATTGAGTGAGATACATTACTATATATTATTTCTTTACTCTTATTATATAATATTAGTTCTTGTCTATTGTTTCAAGGAATAAGTACAATTTTACTTTACATAAAAGTCATTACTAGGTGATATGTTGAAGGCCCTTGTAATACCTTCAATATATATTCCAGGAGATAAATTTCAAACATGCACAAAATTGGATTTACCCTTCAAGGTATATCTTAGGAGATAGCTTTCAAAAAGTCATGAGAGTGTATTTATCCTTTAAAGAACAATTAAAATTTTCCTTTACATGGAAGGCACTACTAGGTGATATTTTGAAGGCCCCTATAATACCTTCAATGTATGTCCTAGGAGATACCTTTAAAACATGCACAAGATTAGATTTCCACTTTAAGATATTTCCTAAGAGATAGCTTTCAAATAAGAACAAGAGTGGATTTCTCCTTCAAATAATAAATTAAATTTTCCTTTACATGGAAGGCACTACTGGTAGGTGTACAAACAAGTGGTCAACAAGTAGAATCTCCTATTTTGTCACTATTACATGAAAATTTGAAGGCCCTTGTAATAAATTCAAGTTATTTCATAGAATATACCTTTCAAAAATTATAAAAGAGTGGATTTCCTCTTCAAGGTATCTCCTAAGAGATACCTTTTACACATGCATAAGAGTAGATTTCTCCTTCAAGGAACAAGTGTAATTTTCATTTACAAGGAAGGCACTACTAGGTGATATGTTTAAGGACCTCTAATATCTTCAATGTATCTCCTAAGAGATACCTTTCAAATGTGTAAAATATTGGATTTCCCCTTTAAGGTATCTCCTAAGAGATATATTTCAAATAGACACAAGAGTGGATTTCTCCTTCAAGGAACAAGTGGAATTTCCTTTACATAGAAGGCACTATTGGGTGATATTTTGAAGGCCCTTATAATACCTTAAATTTATCTCCTATGATATACCTTTCAAACTTGCACAAGATTGGATTTACCATTCAAGGTATCTTCTAGGTGATACATTTCAAACAGGGACAAGAGTGGATTTTTCCTTCAAAGAATAAGTGAAATTTTCCTTTACATAGAAGGCACTAATGGGTGATAATTTGAAGGCCATTTTAATAAATTCAAGGTATATCCTAGGAGATACCTTTAAAATATTCATAAGATTAATGGATTTCCCCTTGAAGGTATCTCTTAGGAGATACATTTCAAACAGGGTCAAAAGTGGATTTTTCCTTCAAGGAACTAGTATAATTTTCCTTTACATGGAAGGCACTACTAGCTTATATTTTGAAGGTAATTGTAATACCTTCAAGGTTTATCCTATTAAATTCCATTCAAACATTCAAAATAATGGATTTTCCCTTAAATGTATCTCCTAAGAGATACCTTTCAAATAGGCAAAAGAGTGGATTTCTTCTTCAAAAAACAAGTGGAATTTTCCTTCACTTAAAAGGCACTATTAAGTGATATTTTGAAGTCCCCTATAATAACTTAAATGCATCTCCTAGGATATACCTTTCAAACCTGCACAATATTTGATTTTCCCATTAAGGTATCTCCTAGGATATACATTTCAAATAGGCACAAGAGTGGATTTCTCCCTCAAGGAACAAGTGTAATTTTCCTATACACAAAAATTACTAGTGGGTGATATTTTGAAGGAACCTATAATACCTTTAATTTATCTCCGATGGCATACCATTTAAACATGCACAAGAGTGGATTTCCCCTTCAAGGTATCTCCTAAGAGATATATTTCAAATAAGGACAAGAGTGGATTTATCCTTCAAGGAACAAGTGCAATTTTCCTTTACATGGAAGGCACTACTGGGTTATATTTTGAAAGCCTTTGTAATACCTTCAAGGTATCTCCTAGTATATAACTTTAAAACATGGACAAGATGGATTTCCCCTTCAAGGTATCTCCTAAGAGATACATTTAAAATAGGGACAAGAGTGGAATTATCCTTCAAGGAACAAGTGAAATTTTCCTTTACATGAAAGGCACTACTAGGTGATATTTTTAAGGTCATTATAATACCTTCAAGGTATCTCCTAGGAGATACCATTCAAACATTCACAATATTGTATTTCCCCTTCAAGGTATCTCTTCAAACAATGACAAGAGTAGATTTCTCTTTCAAGGAACAAGTGGAATTTTCCTTTACATAGAAGGCACTACTACGTGATATTTTAAAGGTCCTTGTAGTAACTTAAATGTATCTCCTAGGAGATACCTTTAAAACATGGATAAGAGTGTATTTCCCCTTCAAGATATCTCTTAGGAAATACATTTTAAACAAGGACAAGATTGGATTTTTCCGTCAAGGAACAAGTGCAATTTTCCTTTACATGGAAGGCACTACTAGGTAATATTTTGAATTCCCTTGTAATACCTTCAAGGTATATCCTTGGAGATAACTTTAAAACATTCACAAGAGTGGATTTCCCCTTTAAGGTATATCCTAGGAGATACCTTTCAAATAGGCAGAAGAGTGGATTTCTCCTTCAAGGAGTAAGTGAAATTTTCCTTTACATGGAAGGGACTATTAGGTGATATTTTGAAGGCTTTATAAACCCTTCAAGATATATCTTAGGAGATACATTTAAAATATGCATAATAATTTATTTTCCCTCTACGTTATCTCCTAGGAGATACCTTTCAAATAGGCATAAAAGTGGATTTCTCCTTCAAGGAATAAGTGGAATTTCCTTTACACAAAAGGCACTACTGGGTGATAATTTGAAGGCCCTTGTAATACCTTCAATGTATCTCCTGGGAAATACCTTTCAAAAATGCACAATACTATATTTTTCCTTCAAGGTATTTCCTAGGAGATACATTTTAAATAGGTACAAGAGTGGATTTTTTAATTTAAGGAACAAGTGTAATCTTCCTTTACATGGAAGGCACTACTAGGTGATATTTTAAATGCCCTTATAATACCTTCAAGGTACATTGGAGATACATTTTAAACATGCACAAGATTATATTAACCCTTCAAGGTATCTCTTAGGAGATACCTTTCAAATAGGCACAAGAGTGGATTTCTCCTTCAAGGAACAAGTGGAATTTTCCTTTACATAGAAGGTAGTACTAGGTGATATTTTGAAAGCCCTTTTAGTACCTTCAAGGTATCTCCTAGGAGATACCTTTAACACATGCACAAGAGTGGATTTATTCTTCAATTTTTCTCCTAGGAGATACCTTTTAAATAGGCACAAGAGTGGATTTTTCCTTCAAGGTATCAGAATTAAAAGACACTACCTGAGATCTCACTATAAATTAAAGTTTGTCACATGGTGAGAAACAAATGAGTCATCATGCAAATCTATATTCCAAGAATCCATGAGGCAATCAAAAGGTTCCACATGTCTAAATTTTGAGCTAACTAGGTAGTTTAGTCATATTCAAGCCACATGAGTACTTAGCTATATCCGAGGTGGTAGTTACATGTCAAAATGTGGAAATATTTATCTTTAAATCTAAAATTCACATCAAATCAAATTAAAATTAAAATTAAAGCTAAATTTAAGTTTGGTTCAATTGATTTCTAAAAACAATAGTTGGAATTTTGACAAGCTTGCCATTAATACAACATGAACCAGGATCGACATCAGTATTGAATTAATCAAGCTTACCAAAAATGACTTTTGTGCATTCATCCCAAATTAAGAAAATATACAATCTCATCAATCAAAATTCAAAATACATGGTTGAATAAGGAATGTTTGGAACCACCCAGTTAGAATAGGTCCTATTTCTCTATTCATCTAGGATAAACATAGTCTTTTAAGACACTAGTTTTAATACCATTTCATTGGTCATGGATGACAAAAACTATAATGGCTTATTCTACCATGTAGAGAGGTTTCCTCCCTAGACATATACCTTCTAAGGGTTAACTCCAACTTAGCCATCACCTCCATCAATAGATCCTCCAAGTGGTTATTTAGACAATACATGGATTAAGCAGATGCAATTGGCCACAAATCTTTATAAACAACACCATATATAAGGTTATTTATACTTATATATATATATATATATATATATATATATATATATATATATATATATGTATGTATGTATGTATGTATGTATGTATGTATGTATGTATAAACAAAGTCTAAATTGACTACAATTTTATTTCAAAGTCTAAAGGTTTAGCTTCGAAGACTAGTGACTTAGCTCCAAAGACTAGAAGCTATGCTCTGAAGACATTATGCTCCTAAGATGAAAAATCATGAATGGGAAGAATCCACCTCCATCATTGGGAATAAATACAATAACATTAGACCAATAATGCCACAATCCATAATTTGATGTGACAGTGTTTTCAAAAGATTTCCTCTAATAGTTTTGATATGATAATATTTTAAAAATATCTACTCTAATACATTTGATGTGATGATGTTTCCAAATGGTATTTTCAAATAATATTGATGTAACTATGTTTTAAATAGATGGTATTTCAAAAATATTTCTTCTGATGAATAATAAACTATGATTATTGCTCCCAGTACTACCAATAATGACCTTTATGACACATCATTACTACTTGACTAGATAAATCACCTTCCCATTATATCTCGCATGCTCCAAATAAAACCATAATTGTTACCATCATTCTTATCATAATCACATCATATAACCTACTTTTCTATTCATTTTTGCATTATTTTTGCTAGCAATTATTGTGTCTTATCTATAACCTCTTGCTTCCCCTATTCCCTATGAGAATTTGAGCTCTATGTTTTTACAATATAATCAGATTTACAATTAAATAGTGCTTGCTCTAGAGATTGGTGGGATAAATAAAAAAAAGTAAACTAGAATCCTTTGATGCATTGCTATAAGATGAAGTATCTAGAGATGACTTGGAAATAGCAAGTTGGTTAAATTTATTAAAAATGTTTCAGTGATTCCATGAAGAAATTGTGAAAGAATTATATGAGAATTTTGATGAAGATCATGATATTATCAAAGCTAAGAACATTACATTATAATCCATCTATAATCAATTCTCTATTTGGGATTCTTGAAGATGGAGTATTTGGCATTGAAAAGATCAATTTTTCTAACTTGGTTTATATGTTTGTTGAAGGAAATGAGTGATACCCTAGACTAGACAAATCCACCCACAGAGTGGCCAAGACAATTCTAAGAGAAAGTCTTCCTTAACCTTGGAAAAATATTATTTTCTAGATAATGAAATGTATCACTTGTGATGGTTAGTTTACATTAGTGGGTGGAGATGATATGAGACTCCTTAGCTTAAGGAAAGGAGCTATTTGAGAAGAATATAAGATAAATATTCCCTCTTTCCTTCACAATGATATAATTAATTTTACTAGGAAGATACGATGAGGTACTGGGTCTACCTACCAGCATGGGCTAGTTACACTCATTTATTGCCATTATTTTCTTAGTAAACCAAGGGGTGAAAAGGCTTGGTCCTCTTTCCTCAAAAAAATTTATATAGTTCCTACCAAAATGATACCATGCCCTACCTCTCCTCCTTCTACTATAATCTTGATACCACAGTTCAAATTCCATAATGAACATCTCCATCACCATTGGTTCTAAAGATACTACACCAAAGATCAAAGTGACAAAAGGGAATTTGTTTATAAACCCCTAATCTTCCTTTAACTAAACTCTAGTGCATTCACCGACTTATATTATAGGAAGAATAAGAAGAAGAAGAAGAAGAAGAAGAAGAAGATGTGCATGCCATAGAAGAAGTTGTATTTGTAGAGGGAACCCTAGAAAAATAAGTTTTACCTCAAGAAGTAGAGCATCTTATGCCCTCTTTTACTGATAAATCTAATGCACCCTTGATTTAATAATATCCATCTCCACATTTGGTTAATGAAGAGAAATAATTACCGCATGTCATGGCTTTATCATACCATGAAGAAACAATAAAACTACAACAAATAGAGTTCAATGTTCTCCGTTCAAGTTTAAAATGTAAATATTTGATTATTTATAATTTGAAACAAATTTGGGAAGAATATTTTACTAGAGTTAGTGAACAATAAATAATTCTTCAAGGAATATAATATGTATGCACTAAATTATGCTCATCCTGCTAAGTATACTCTTTCACTCTAATTTAGCCTAATTCCTATATGTTATAACCAAGATAGCTAATTACCTAATAATCCCCATCCCATTCCTATATCCCATATTAATACCAATTAATTCTCTCATTAAAATCTTAACAAGACCTATTATCTACTAACCTACTCCCTAAACACACTTGATAATTTAAAATTCATATTTATCTACCTACCACCCTAGTCACCCTACCACCCTAGCCATTCCTACAACCATATAAACCATAAAAAATCATTAATCCCTATCTAATACCCTTCATTATCCCCTAAAAATATGGATAAGCCTTTATAATTGGATAATCTCCTCCAAGTCTCTAGAAGTCTCTAAACTAGAGACTTCTAATAATTTAAAATTCTTCAAAATTCCCTCCATTTTTCCTATAAAATATTATGCTTTGGCAATGGCCAAGACTAATTGGGAAATCATCTATAAATCCATCAATCTCTCATATTTCATCCATAACAACCTTCTTACCACCATCCAAACCATTATCCATTTCACTCAAGCATTTGAAGCCATTGCCAAGAGGTCTTAAAGTAATCCAACATACCAAATTTTGATATCAAGTCATTCAAGTACAAGTCTTGCAATAGAGGTATGAAGAGGTAAAAAGGATGGTAAGAATGTTTCATTTTTTATAATTTACTTCTTATATCCATTCCTATTGGTGTTATTAAGTTTTGGGTTTTTATTATTATTTTGATCATAATGATTGAACTTGAAATTTAGTGCACATTTTGGAGACCACAGTGGGACCATCCTACCTTATTTAGTCTAACACCATTACTAGAATTGATTTTAGTGATTTTAGGACCTCCTAGACATATATATAACTCCAAATTTTCAAAATTTGACATATACATGTGAATCATAGTATTGCCTTAATAGTCACAGTATTGCAGTCATGATTTTGCAAAAGCTAATTGCAATATTTCCTATAAGCCACTAATAGTTAAGGGTTTTAGTAGGGTTTATGCCTTTGACAATACTATGAATTTTATAGTTACAATGTTATCTTAGTAGTATTGATATTATCAATCTCTATAGAGACATTATCCTAATAGATAACGAGAGTTAGGCTATGATCTATATCATCTAACTATTTATTTATATGAGGATCTTGTCCATTCATGTGGTTTTTGTGTGTAATCCATAAAGGAAATTTTCCCAAAATCCAATTATAGATAATTTTTTTATAAACCCATGACCCACTCAAAAGATTATACTGGTAATCATGCTATTATTGGTTTTAGTAGTGATATTGTCAAGTATAGTAATTAGGATTAATTCTATCACATGTACTTTATTATTATTATCTTTGTCTTCTATTCCTACTTTATCTATTCAAGAAGGTATTTTGAATATATGATTGAAAAAAGGAAGAAATTCAACTTAGACCTTGACTTTTTGGCTATTCTCAACAAAGGCATGACTCACTCAATTTTGGGATTGACTTGGTAACAGTGGGTTTGTATTCGACAATAAAGATACTATTTTTAAAAATGGTAATACTCTCACTTCCTTACTTCCCACATTATTAGCAAATACATACTTTAGGTCTTATATTAAAACTTAAAAAGGGGTATGTATTAGACTATTTGAAACCTAATCATTTTCCCATCTAAAAATAATTTTGTTCTAGGATCCTTTTTGTTTACAAGGAAAAACTTTGACAAGTTTCATTTTATATGTGAAATAATCTCAGGGGCCAGACAAAAAATAGGACAGACATTTCAAGATCCCTACAAGCTATTTTGATCATTTTCTATAATATCACTAATTGTGACTTGTGGTTTTGGCTTGTAAGAAGCAATTTTATTACTTTTAGTCATGATATTGTATAAAAATAGCATATATTAGGTTTTAGTAGTAGTACACAACATAGAATTAAATATTTTCATCTAAATTGTATATATATTATACCAATCTTTATAATTATTTTAGTCTGGTAATTGACTTAGGCTTATTTTTTAATTATATGTAATACCGTAGATAGTGATTTTCTAGTCGTAGTGATATTGTTGATCCAAAAAGAGATATTGTTAGCCAATAATTGTATTTTTAGTTAACCATAATAGTTTATTAATGTCTTGAAATTTTTTTGACTTGAGATTAGTGGTATTGTTTATCTAGTTATGATATTGTACATTTTGGTCATAGTTTTTCTCTTTGTACTCATGATATTACAAGGACTTGTAGGACTATGAAAATTTAAACTACTAACACTTTTGTTGTAGTACCCTTCAAGATTTGGGCACCCTAATCATATTTCTAACTCTTATGATTATATGGATGGGTTACATTTATCATTTTATCTTAGTTTTTCATTAAATTTTTGATATATTATTATATTTTGTATATATCTTCTTTTTATTGTAAAAATAAATTTGTATATACTTGTTTATGTGTGTGTGTGTGTTATCTTATTGATAATTTATCATATCATGTTAATCACACATAGGTAATTAGAATGGTAAATTAATCAAATTGTGTGGCTTAGTACATATGGGTTAGTGTCATGGATATCACCACTATTCTCTAACAAAACTCCATGTTCTGGTGGAGTCTAAAAATTAGGAGAGTTGACTCTATGGCCTAATCATAATTCCCCATAAAGGGTTTCATAGAGTGAGGGGTAATCAAGCTCTAAGACCTATGGTAATCAGACAACCTCCTACATGGACTTGGGTCCAAAATTACCATCATGTATATCAATGATGCACCTAGATCCTTTTATATACCTTAGGGTAGGGGACCTTGACCATAATAAGTGTGTTATTATAGGAGGCAAGAAAAACTATGAAGTAGGCATCATGTGTAAGTAGCATTGAGAAGGTTCAATAGATTATGTAATGGGTTACCATCCTAAAACCTCACTTTTTTAGCCATTATATGGTGTATACATTGGGTTACACACCCTTATAGTTCAATAATTTAGGATCATACTTGTGAGTGTTGTGACTAGACTCGTATTGCTTTTTAACCAAGTCAGCCACACCCATATTTTTTTGATATACCTTAGAAGACCCCTAGGTTAACATTTATAATCCTATCATCATTTCTCATCATCTATTTCTCACTCATCACTTTTATTCATTTGACATTCTGATATTTACATCCAATCTCCATATAGTACCTATTTTTCTTGATCATTATCTAATCATTATCCCATCCTAGATACCCATATTACACTAGTAACATGCCTCTCTTTTATCATATCTCCACTCCATCCACCCCTTATATAGTATTTCCCTTATATATCCATTTTCCATACCTCATCCATTTCATATCTCTTTCTATCCATATTATACAATCCATCTCCTACATTCCTTTATTTATCCCAACATCCTCATATAGTACCATCCCCTTTTCATATCCTTTTTTGTGACTGGATGATAAGGGGTTGGACTTGTCATATCCTAGATAATGCTAAAAGATGAGGAAAAGGGATTAAATTAGGATGTATGGATAATTATATAATGTTAGGGATAAGGGATGTTAATAAAGGGCTTAAGGGGGGACATATAGGACAATTAGCCAAAATTAAGTCATTTACATTCATTGACTTTTGAAATTGTGAGATCTAAGGTGATACTATGGACGAGCTATAGCAAGCTTCCCATTACAACAAGAGAGTTTGGGAGCACTAGAGAGATGTTGAGGCTAGACTTTTGATGAATAACAAAGAAATTAGTGTAGTAATTTTGTGTTTTTAGTTAATTTTTTTGAATTTTTGAGGTGAATTTGGTAGAAAGAAATGATGTCCAACTCAACCTAGGAATATCGTGATTGGTGGTATTACCCTTAGTCATGATATTATCATCATGAGTGATAGGATTATGAAGGTTAATGGTGGTATTATAATATCATAGATAATGAATTACAGTATTACAATATTGATAGAAGGAAATTGTAGTATTACAATCTCATGATTGGAGAATTGCATATTTACAATCTTGCTATTAGCAAGTCATGAGATTGTGATCTCATAATTATCAAGTCAAGGGATTTCAATCCCACAATTAGAGAGTAGTGATATTATAATGGGTAGGTAAAAATGGAAAAGTGATGAGTTAAACAAGCTAGGTATTTTAGTGTTTTTTATGTTGTTTCAATGTGGATTAATTAGCTACTAAAAAACAAAGTACATGTAGGGTTTAGAGTTACTTGGAGATATGGATATTTGGTTTTACACCATTTATAAATATTTGTGTGAAATCCTCTTTGGTTTGGGAGGAATGACCTAAAATTCACCACACTTAAACAAAAAAAATGAATTAATAAATAAATGAGTGGGTTACGTAGTAAGAAACTAGTCCCAAGAAGCGATACGCTTATTTAGATGGATGTCAACCCAAGTTCAACATTTAAGTTTATAAATAAACATGAAATTACAAAATATGTATAATATGGATGATCAATTCAAAATATAATTAATTGACAACAAAATTTATATGATTAAAATAAGCATCCCAAAATTCAATAGCAATATCTATGTCTTCTTAGATTATAGCCAAATATTCTTTAATGTATATAAAATTGCATATGAAAGATAGGAGGAAAATTCCTATCTCAAATGCAATATCACTTTGATCATCAAATAGAGGTTGAGGGACTATAGGAAGATCAAAAATTTTAACCAAATCATGTATTAATCTAGGTAGGGTCATCTACATGCACAAATAGATTTTTAGCAAACTAGAATGTAGGTTTTAATAGATTTTAAGACTAAGACAAATAGATGAAAAGAATGTTTTGAAATTTAAGTAGGGATTGATGGTGATCTAATAAGATCAACAGTGATTCAGATGAATCGATGTTGATCCTATATAAAAGCTTAAATTTTAAAAATAGACTATACTAATGACCTATATTTTTGATAAAATGATAAAAACCAAATGTAGAATAAATAGAGACAAAATACAGATGATAGTAGATTTAAAATAGGATGATTAAGACTTATGTTATGATCTAGTAAAGGATCGATGGTGATCCAATAGGATCAATGTCATTTTAGATGAATCAATGTTGATTCTATACAAAAGTGATTAATACTAAAAGACTATAGTGATGGCCTAAAAATTTGATAAAATGAAAGAAATAGAATTTAGATAAAAGACAAAGATGTAGAATTAAATAAATTCTTAAATATAATACAATACTAACCTTGGATGGTTTAAATAAAGTGATGCCAAAAATATTAAAATGACCTTCAAAATCACCTGAAAATAATCACTTATCGAGTGATCTTCAAAGGTATCAAGATGATGGTAATTTCTATGTAGATTCATGACTAGTTTTTATAGAAATTAATGATCAAAATGGTCTCTTTCCTTTCACATTCATTCCTCTTGAGCAATGGAGGACTATTTTCCTTTTATGGATCAGCGTCGATCCTAACAGATTAACATCGATCTTGGAGGATCAATGTCAATTTACCAAAAATGGGTGAATTTAAACAAAAAGCTACTCCAATTGGTTGGAATGGGGTAAATGAGGGTTAAAATGACTTCTGAGGTTGTTTGGGTTATTTTAACCATGATATAAGTTTGTTAGGAGGTTGGGTAGATTTAGATTTTTATTTAATTTTAATATTTTATGATTAAGGATAGTAAAAAGGGGATTAATTACTATTTAAATATAGTAATTAACTCATTTAACCTATGTGGTAAAAGGTAAAGATGAATGTAAAATGTAAGTATTTAAATAATTACTTAATGGGGGCACTATAACATATATCATGATGACACAATACACAAGGTGCATAAAAGTAGCATCCACATTTGCCCCTTTTTGTGGAGTGTTATACAAAGGTGTGCTGTGAGACAAAAAATATTAGGAGTCTATTACCCCAAGTTAATTGTGAAAAGGTATCCCCCCTCAAATCAGGTATCAGGAAGTGAAATGGAATGGATGACAGGTTTGAATAAGATGGAATGGAGAACAAAAGTGGGTAAGGTGAAATTAACAAAAGGGAAGATAGTTAATGACACAAAAAAAATGTGGATGGATACAAAGGAGTTCAATGTTTGCACTTAATGGAATAAAGAGTAATGAAATTAGTAATGCCCTAAATATTAGATTAAAAAGTGAAATGCCATAGCTAAAATAGGTAAAGCTAGTGAAAAGGGCTATCAAGAGAATAAGAGATAGGAATAGCAGACGAAAGCATTTGGTGTGTATATATTGCATGCATTACCTATAGACAAATGTTCTCAAGACAAAAATACATATTTTAGGTCTTACATAGGGTAAGATATCAAAAAAAACAAGGGTATAATCTAAGAGATTCGAGAATTAACAAGGGGTTAAAATTCTCTAATCTAAAGGGTAAAAAAATGGGATAGCTATGACAAAGGTAATAAGACATAGCTTCAAAACCAAACTAAAAGCATGGAAAAATGATCCAAAATGTAAACATTTATCAAACCAAGGGAATTTAAATTAATCCTAAAGAATTAATGATGATTACATAAAATCAGCATCAATCAAAAGAATCGACATTGATCATAAAAATGGCTATAAATAGCCCATCGACAAATAAAAAGGCTCATTTAGATATCAAGTGTAAAAGAGTTCTCTAAGAAAATTTTGATATTTTTTAATCATTCAAACATACAAATGAGATGATGGTGGCTATCATGAGTGGATGATGATGATGGCAGGTTCATTATGAGGTAGGTGAGATGTTTTGGGTAATTTTGAATTTTTATTTATTTTACTATTTTTTTAGGTTTTTGGAGTTGTTAGAATGTTTAACTTAAGGGAAGGGGTAATTTAGGATATTAGGGGTGTAAATTAGGAGTGTGTGGGAAAAAATATTATTGTTTGGGTAAAAGAGAATTGACATCGATCTGAATTGATTGACTATGATAATAAAGAATCAACACTAATCTAGATATGATCAACACTGATCAAAAAGAGATGACATCGGTCCTTAATGGGTCGATAGTGATCAAAAGGAAAAGATAGTGATCCATATAAAATTTAATATTTAGGATTTAACTAATAAAATATTATTATGTAGGCATGTGAGCTACTGACAATGAGGGATAGGGTCCTACCATTGTTGAGGGAGCTATTAGAGGATATGGATGATGAAGATTGGGAACATCTAGAGGTGGTGGGATTTAGAGGGATATACCATTATCACCATGTTAATTGGGACATTATCATGATAGTGGATTTTCTAGAGTGGTGGAATTATACCACTAACACCTTTTGGCTTCCCACAGGTGAGATGACCATTACTATTGATGATATCCATTAGATTTTAGGACTAGGAATCTAGGGAGCCCTAGTTTATATGGTTGAGGAGGTTGGACATGTGATAGTGCTAACATGTCTATATGGTAAAGATGTTACTGATATCATATTTTTGGCTAGATATTTTCATTTTAGCCCCTATATGATCAAGCACTACTAGAGAGATTAGTATTGACCATGCATATGTTGGCATTATCTTATTATACACTACCTAATTCTAGTGGAGGATGGTTTTCATGGAGCTTCACTATAGTTATAGTAGATATAATAGAGTATAGGATAGTATTTACTTGGCTACCCACATTACTATGGAAAATTTATAGAGAGATATGGAGCTAGTGTAGTGGGCACTGACTAGGACTTGACATCACATTTATGCTCCATTATTGGGCATATGAGCACATATGGGTGATACACCCTCTTAGAACCCTAGGGGTTTGTTTTGGAGATATGGTGTAAAGTATAATATTTTTGTGATGGGATGATGACCTAGTCATTCCTTATTTATATAAGATAGTACATGATTTAGTGTACTATAGATAGGTATTTGAGACCCTACAAATTAGAGACATTATTTGGAGACCATATATACATTTTTCAACATGGCCATGTCTAGAGATAGACTTAGGAGATGCTACTCAAGAGAGATGGGTATATGGATGATGGATGGACCATATGGAGCTATTTTATTTTTATAGGGTCCACCATTAATTTGGTTTACTATAAGATGTACCATTGGCCCCACGTGTATATAGGTGGGATGATAGAGAGATATATTGGCTAGTACCAGATACCATAGTTATCTAGATGGGAGAATTAGAGGATCTAGTAGTAATAGATGTGGATGATACACACTATACAAATGATTATGCCACTTGGTTTATGGTAGAGATGGTGAGGTGACATCATAGAGCAATGAGGCCTTGATAGGAGGTGGTACATGATGAGGTGAGAGGAGAGGAGGAATAAGAGGCTCCAGATGCACACATAGA
This sequence comes from Torreya grandis, assembly GCA_037957365.1. Taxonomy (NCBI): domain Eukaryota; kingdom Viridiplantae; phylum Streptophyta; class Pinopsida; order Cupressales; family Taxaceae; genus Torreya; species Torreya grandis. The sequence continues at coordinate 175,659 of JARHVA010004353.1, read as the reverse complement.
TGAGGCACCAGTATAGGATGCCCTAGGATAGTATGACTAGGGGATACCACATGCTAAGCTATAGAGGTTACAAAGTGAGCTTTAAAAGGTCAAACAAGAGTGAGACTAGGCCATTCAAGAGAGGGATCAAGCTATATGGGAGAGAGATGGCTACAGGGTGGAGTTAGATTAGATGAGAAATTTTGTGGCTAAGAGGGTAGCTCTAAATATTACTAGATCTATCATTGTAGTACTAGATACATTACCACTTCACCAATATAGAGACCTACTTATTGAAGTGTCCTACTATGAGAAGATTGTACAGAGATGGTTGTTAGATGTTTGACATTTTGCTTCATATGTGGCTAGCCATCACAAATCATAAAGGACACTTATGGCTATGGTTAGTTCAGGGAGTATAGCAGGCCAAGGAGGGGATGATGAGGGAGGCGATAGTATTCACATTAGCAGGATTGAGTTCACATAGTAGAGCATATTGTATGGGCTAAGATCCCTATTGTATTATTATTATGACATTTGTACAGACATTTGATATATATACAAACATTTTATGCTTATGGATCACGTATATCTGCTTATGGATTTATTGATGTTTATGGACATGTTATATTTTTATTGACAATGTGATGCACTAGATTATAGATTAGATGTTACGTAATTTACTTTGTGTTAATGTGATTATACATGTTGTGGATGTTTATGGGTTATGCTTATGGATTATTATGTGATGTTAGGAGATAGAATTTTTTATGTTTTAGGAGTAGGGATTATGGATTATGTGCTTATACTATTATGATTTATGGATTTTAATGATTTATATGTTATGAATTATGGATTATGGATGACCCTTAATGTTTTAATGGTTAAAGATTCATGCATTTTAATGATTATATATTAATGATTTACTCAGCATTGACTTCGACCATAACCAAAAGAGGACCTCTCATCTACATGGCCTATACATCCTTTTCTAAATGATAATAGATTATGACACAACCTAGGTTAGCTAAATATTTGACATTAGTCATGAGGATCATATTCTTGTGATAGGATAAGGATAATCCATTTTCACCACATATTTCTAAATCAAGATTTATCCTTCAGGAATTATTTTTTTGTCAATGGGTAGACTGATCAATATGGGGAATTCTACAATTAGAAAGCTAATCAATGCGAGAAGCTTTGTTGGGATTTTATTTCTTTTTTTAAGGGCTTGAAAATGGCATAATTTTAAAATTGATCAATACAAGAATTTTTCTACTTGGTAGCCATCCTTTGAGGGAGTGGTGTACATTTTGATATATTTTTTATTTTGCACAGCTATCCTTCAAGGGATTAGGCTATTATTTTGCCTTTACATATTTGATTATAGCTATCCTTTAAGGGAGCAGTCTATTTATTGAGTCCATTTTGATACTTTTGCTTTTCATTGATTTTGAATCCAAAAGAAGTTATTGAAAAATTGCATAAAAAGATACCTTAGGATGGCTTCTATGAATTCATCATATGAGATGATTAGTTTATCTTAGGAATGTAATGGTGTTTAGGAAATAATGGAAATAATGATGTGGGCTTTCTCCCATAATAGGTGAAACTTATCCATGAGATAATGCTATGTATAGAGTTAGGGTATACATATTCAAGGTTGAGGTTATGGTGACTACTCAATATCCACATAACTCTCATATCATTATTTGGTATTTTGGGATAAAGGGATATGACAAGATATAATATAAGCTAACCAAGGTGAGCCAAGATCTATCAACTATAGTAAGGATGTAGATGTAATGCATTGAGAGGTTCTCATTCTAGTTTTCCATCAAGAGAATCCAAATCATATGCCCCAAATCCATATTTATGGGTTATGACATATGGTCCAAGACAATTCAAAGCAAATTTACCCCTTTTACTTCATTCTATATTAATGACATGTTGATTTTATTTAAGTACAATAACTTCAATATTAAATTCATGCTCTTTTACATGTTTATTATATGCTCATTTTAATCTTTCTTGATATACATGAAGGTGATCAAAGGATACTTCATGATGATCATCTAAGAGATTGAGCTGGGATAAATGCTCCTGACAAAAATCCTCATTAGAAATAATGACATTAAGGGAGACTAAAAGAGATGGAATTTGGACATGCAATGGAAGTACAACTTATGTACCATAGACTAAGGAAAAATGAGTATCACTTGTAGGGGTTTGAATACTAGTTTGATATGCCTACAAGGTGAAAGGGATACAAAGATGCCAATTCTTGCCAATTTCATTAACAACTTTAGTGATGATCTTGACTAGATTTTTATTAGATGCTTTTACTTGACCATTAGCCTAAGGATAATAAAGCAAGGAAAAATTCAATTTAATTTTAAATGAATCACATAACACCTAAAAAAATTTATTTTTAAAAGATTTTCCATTATTTGTTATTATTTTATATGGAACTCCAAAATGAAAAATAATATATTGGTGAATAAACTCCATAATCTTTTCTACCTTATTCGAGATAAGTGGCACAACTTCTACCCACTTAGTGAAGTATTCTGTAGTGGTGATAATAAAGTCATGACACTAGGAGGATTTAGGATTGATTTGCCTTATAAGATTGAGCTCCCACTAGGAGAATGATCAAAAGTCTCTTGCTTCTTGCAAGGCTTTACTAGGGACATGGGATAGGTTTGCATCTTGCTAACATTTTACACACCTCTTAACATAGGCACAACAATCTTGATTTTAGTTGGGCCAATAGTAACCTAAATGTAATATCTTCTTAGCAATTACATGGCCATTAAATTGTCCACTACATGACCTATCATGGACCTCCTGAATGGCTAGGTTAGCTTCATGCTTTTAGATACATCGAAGAAGAATGCCATCAAAACCATGCCTATAAATAACACGCCTAGTATGATATAGTGGGTAACGTTCTATTGGAAAATGCATCTGTCACCTTTGGATAGATGGGGAGGAAATAGTCCTATAGACAAATAAACAAATATTTTTGCATACCATGGTTTATCTAGATTTTCTTCAATATTATTGATAGATGAAAGATCAATCCTTGTATAAAAAGGCTAATTAACTTGATAGATAAGGACAAATAACTTAGATATGGAATAAAAGAGGCAAGATATGCCATAGTATCAATGAATTTATTAGTTCATCTAGGGGTAGCTTGGAGGGCATAATGTTCAAAGGCAGACAAAATCTAACTGACTAACATCTTATACCATCAGAGAATATCATTCTTACATTGATATACACTAGTAATCTAATTATCCACTAGCTAAGAATCCCCATAGATATCAATAGAGCTAACTCCTAATACAAGGGCAGTCTAAAGCCCTATAATCAATGCTTCATACTCAACCATATTATTGGTGAAATCAAAGTCTAACTTGAAAGACAAAGGCATGGGAATACCTTGAGAGGGGATTAATATAATTCTTGTACCACCTCTTCACTCACATTTAGACCCCTAAAATAATAGAATAATTTACTACTCTAGATCTAACTAAGAAGTGAAAGTGATATATTCATTAGGGAATTCATAATTAATTGGTTGATTATCAATAAGAGGTGCTTCAGCTAGCTGATTAGCAATAATATACCCTTTAACAATTTTTTTGTGGAGAAACTCCAAATCAAATTCAACTAAAATCATAATTCATTTAGCCATCTATTGATTATGATAAGGCTTAGAATTCATAAACTAAAGAGGATTAGTACTCGTAACTACATAAGTCTTATAGTTAAGTAGGTAATGATGAAGCTTAGAAGCTATAAGGACCAATGCTAGACATAATTTTTGGTATGCAGATAATGTGTTTCATATTCTATGAGGGTATGAATTATATAATAAATAGGCTCCTCTTTTTTATGCTCATCTTGATGGGAAAGCACAACACCTAGAGCATGGTTTGTAGCTAAGATATAAAGTAAGAAAGGATATCCTTCATTAGGAGGAGTGAAGATATGAGGAAATAAAATATAGTCCTTGAGCCTATTAAACGCTTCTTGATAATGAGAATCCCATATAAATTGAATATCCTTATTTAATAAATGGTGGAAAGTTTGACACTAATCAGAGAGCTAGGAAATAAAATGATAAATAAACTGGAGCTTGCCTTGTAAACTATGAAGCTGCTTAAGGTTGGACAAAGGAGGAATTTCTAAAATAGCCTTGATTTTAGAAAGATCTACTTCTATTCCATGAATATAAAAAATGAAACCTATAATTTTACCCATCAATACACCATAAATTCACTTTTTAGATTTAGACACACATGATACTAGAGTAGATGATCAAAAATAATCTTAAGTATAGATAGGTGATCTTTTCAGAGCTTTGACTTTCCAAGGAGATCATCTACATAGTCTTCAACAATTTTATGGATTATGTCATGAAATATTTGTCATGTCCCACTAATAAGTGGATCCTATTTATTTAGGCCAAAAGCCATAACATGGTAGTAGAAGGTCCCCGAAGGAGTAATAAATGTAGTTTTATGTTGATCTTCTGGTGTAATAAGTATTTGATTGTAACCAAAGAAACCATACATAAGGGACAATATTTCATGACCAGTAGTCAAATCCACTAATTGATCAATGTTAGGGAGAGGGAAATAATCTTTTAGATAGGAAAGATTTAATTCATGAAAGTCTGTACAAATATGAAGTCCCCCTAAAGGCTTAGTGATCAAAACAATGTTGGACATCCACTGAGGATAATTGATAGGTTAAATAAAGTTAGTGGATAAAAGGAAATACAACTCTTCTTTTACTAGAAGTGTGATGTGAGGATGAATTTTTTAGAGATTTTGCTTCAATAACTTAATATCAATAAAGGTAACAATGTTATGCATAATGATTGAGGGGTTAATACCATGCATATCTCTATAAGACCAGGTAAAGGCTTTATTACAGTCTAATAAAAAAAGTGGTAAAATCTTGGTTTTATCATGGATCTAAGGATTTGATAATTTTAATAATACTCAAGACTTCTTGAAACCTAGTATTAATATCAATAATGGATTCATTTAATATTATAGACATTTCAAATGGAATAGAATTACATAAATAAGAGTTTTTAACACCTAGATGGGTCAAGATTGACTCATCATCCTAACACTAGAAAATAGGGATACTTGGCATATCAAGTCCTATTAAGTTAGGATAGACTAAGGGGATGGTTTGGATTTCATCATCATGGTGGAAAATGAGGCATTCTAAGGAGATCATATTGACTAAAAAAAGTTAGGAGGAATGGATATGATATCACTAGTCGAAGAAGAGGTGTCAGATTAGGAAGATGGTTCTTCTTCTTCCAAAGATGGCAAAAGAATAGGTTTGGGGGTGGATTTAGAATATATATTAAAACCTAAGTTGTGATTTTCTTATGGTTTTTTTAAATCTCCTAATGTGACATCATGGGGACCCTAATCATATTGACCCATGTTGAAACCTTTCTAGGTGCAATGATAAAGATAAGTTTTAATAAACTAGGGATTGTTAAGAAAGGAGAAATTGGATGTAAATGATTTAGCATAAACATGATCATTATGTTCTAAGGTATTTTGATTTATCCTATCATTTATTAAGTGAGTATGCAAGAATTATGGTCCAAAAGGAAAGAGCTCACTTAGGCTGGGTGAATACATGGGTTGCTTATCAGGATAACCATATTCTCTAAGAGTGGGTAAGCTATTAAGAGTTAACAACTGATATTTTCCCATTGAAAGTTACTACATCAAGGAGTCAATGGACTCCAAAGTAGGTACTTTTGATGTAGGGATCATCGTGCTAGCCAAATCCCAATTGGAAGATAGAGATGGATAACCTTAGGTGAGGCTATTATGACATCACTTGGCCTAAAGTTGAAGTTGCATGATTTAAAGGGATGAAGATCAACATGGATGATGTTTATTTGACCTTCATGTTCATATTTAAGGTATTAATGAACTATGGAGGGTACACATTGCATCATGAAAATCCATGGATGCCCTAATAGAATGTTATATTGGAAAGTCCCTTCTATTAAATAAAAGAGATCATTAATGGTGTGAGGACCTATATTAATGGGGAGAATGACTATTCCTACCATGGGTGCTACTATGTTATTAAACTCATGAAGAATTTTTGAGGATTGGGAAATAATGGTTTTTGATAATTATAATTTTTGGAAAGCATGCGATGAAATAATATTAATCCTAACCTCATTATCAATCATAACTCTTTTAATTTGAGTCTACTTTATTTGAGATAACATGAAAAGGGTGGGATATTGATTTTTAAGCTATAAAGGAATAACCTCAAAATTAGTAAAACTAAGAGTCGAGATCATTTGAAGGGATCCTATAAAAGTTAACAAAGGTTGAGGTTCATCTGGTTAGACCTTAATATCTTGGAGAGCTTCTATCATTGCCTATCGTTGTTGTAGATAATTTTTGATAAGCTGATATAATGACATCTTATAAGTGCTTGATGGAGTTGTTTTAATATGGATATTTGTACCAATTCCTTGGCTTCAGCTGGGGTAGTTCCTATAAAAGAAACTTTAGGCTTTTTTTAATATGGTTTAAGCATATTTGGTGTAGAGGCTCCTGTAATTGAAACCTTGGCTTTATTAGGATTTAGGATTTGAGAATGGGTGGTTACATGGATAACATAAATGTGTAACAAAGGTAGATCTAAAGAGGCTACTAACTCTTTATCAATTATATGACTAGTAGGATTATGGGTGGGTGGAATGCATGGAATAATGACCTTTTGTTTCAAATTTTGATCATTGAGATCATTAATTAAAAGTTCATCATCCTGTACTAAATGCTACATTATAACCTTAAGGGATTTACATTTTTTTGTATCATGTCTAGGTACTCTATGATATGCACATATTTCTCAATTTCTATACCAATCAGGTCTTTGGGGGGGGGGGGAAGTTTAATGGACCATATACATGGTAATTTAATGAGGGATAGATCCAATAATTGTTTCAAGATTACATCATAAGATCATTTTAAAGCATCATATTGTGGTTTTATATGGGTTTTGATAATAGGCTATTTTTATAAATTATTTCTCATTTGGTTTTTCATTTATCCTTTATAAGAGGGATAACATTAATCTCTTTTCCTATGGGTTTTTATAATGGTCCCTTAATGGAGGAAGGTGTATATGGAAGTGTGACTAATAATGGAGGAAAACTTTGCATTTTCCCATGTGTTTGGGTAGAAGCACCTATGATAGGTATAGAAGATGGATGGGGTCCTAAAATAGATAATGAATATGGTAAAAAAGGGATAGGCCCTTTGTTATTTTGTGTGTTAACAATAGAGGGGGTATTTAGACTAAGGTTTGTATCTTTTAATGTTTAAAAAAGATCAACTTTAACCTAAGAATGAGCTAAGGCTTTCTTTGGTGGAATACCAAGATAATTTTCCCAGCTGTTGATGATAGGAAATATACCTTTTCATTTAATATCTTTGGGATAAGGAGGTGTTATAGTAGAGGATGGTTTTGAAGGGTCAAGGTTTTGGGAAAAAAGATAGGATTGAATTATATGCTTTCTAGGGATTAAAGGAGTGGAATGTCCAACTCTATAATTATCAAGATGTTTATTTATGACATCTTGAGGAGTAGTGTCATTTTCCCCTTTAGGAGATTCATTTTGAGAAGGTGATGGTTCACATGAACAATCCCATGTAATGAGATCAGGGAGCTCTATGAGGTTTTTAGGACTAGTTATAATGGTCTCAAGTTGACTTATATCAACAGCATCCCCTTTAAGGATATCCAAGACCGAAGGTTTCTCTAAGACTTATTTAGGCAACAACTGATCATAGATTGAGTCAATCATATGAGTATCTTGTTTTTGTGTTTTTGTAGGGTTATTTTGGATTGTGTTTGATGTGAATGGATGGTTTGGAAATGGTTATTTAAAAATACTTAAGGTTTGATTAGGAGGAGCATTTGGATTATCCAACTAAAGGTCCTTCTTATCAATTAGGTTTTGTACCAATCATTTAAAATATTGGCATCATTCTATGTCATGTCCTATTACCCTATGATAAGCACAAAACTGATCTTGTTTATACCAATTGGGTTTAGGATGAGTATCATTGATTGGTCTAATAAGAGGGAGTTTAATAACATTTTCTTACAAGAGTTTATCTAATACCAAAGTATAACACTCTCCTGTAGGGGTATATTTTTTTTGGGAAAATGAGTAAGGCCCCTAGGTTGCTATGTTTGAGAAGAAGAAGACCCCAATTGGTTGGATGATGGAGGGGAAGAAGTTTTTATAGTAACTACATTTGTTACCCCTTTTAGTTTAGGATTATTGTTATTTATTTTGGAGGGATCAACTTTAAAGTTATTATTATGCAACTTAACTTTTCCTTCTTCAATTCCATAGAGTTCAAGCTTATGTGCCATGGTAAAGGCTTCATCATAAGTCTTAAAAGTTTGAATTTGTAACATGGATGATATATGTTTTACACAAGAATGTGAAAATAATTAAATTAATTATATTTGTGGTAAGGAAAAGGTTAGTTGGTTAATAAAGCTATGCCATCGAGCCACAACATCTGATATGGATTCATCATCAAACTGCCTAATAGCGCAAAAATTTGTGATAGTCACTTTTTGAGCAATATTAATCAAGAAGTGTTCCAAGAAAATTTGGGCCAACTGTCCAAAGGAAAAGAATGAATGATAGGGAATGGAATTATTCCAATCCAATATAGATCTTGCTAATGATATGAGAAATGTTCTAAGTAGGAGGGCATCATCATGTGCTATAAGATAACACACATTTCAAAAATCCCTAAGGTTTTTCTAGGGATCTTATTTGTTCTAAAACTTGGTAAACCTAGGAAGATCCCATTATGAGGGATACAGTCAAATAGGGATAGAGGGATAGATTGGCTCATTAAAAAATTTGTTCAAATGTGAGCATTGTATTATGTCCAGAGGTGGAGGCTTCCAAACTAGCCATCCTATTCATAAGGATGTTCATGAGGTCTATCTGAGTATTACTCTAAGGCATACATCCTAAAACACCTTACTAAAGGGATTGATAGCTTGGTAAAAAGGTAGACATATGTTGTAAAGTAAGGTATCCTACGATGGTAGACATAATAGGCTGAGATGAATGTACGTATTACATGAATTGTAGTGGAATATTTTACTATGGGAAAGACTATGAGTGGTTATCACTGGTTGTCATGAAACCACATACTGGGTGGCTAAGGGGACATACTATTAGAAAGGTTGGGCATAAGGGATTTATTATGCATGAGGGATTTTATGTGCATGATGGATTTTATATGTACTATATTCCAAAATCATCCTAATGGCTGGGAGACTTGTAGGAATTGACACCACTAATGTTTGGGAAGGTATGGTGGATATAGGCAGAGTGGTATTTTGGATCTAAGTAATGATTGGAGAACTAGTAGATACCATGAATGGTTGGTTCTCTAAAGGATGTGATATCTAAGCATTAGAGCTAGGTGGAGGATATCTAGTGGAAAAGGTTAGCATGTCCATGGTAAATTCTTTAGTTCTCTTAGTTCCCTCGAAAGGCATCCCATACCTATGTGGAGAGTCTTGGGCATGGGGGGAAGGATAAATATATATTGCTCAACTATTCAAATAATAATTAAGAGCAATAGGGTTATTTTATAATATTTTTTCAAAGGAAGGATATACTTGAGGATAATAATTTGGAAACACAAGATTCTTAGAAGACTTAGGGGAAGAAGTAGGACTAGGTGTATACTCCATAGGAGAGGATGTAACACCCTCAAATTCTTTTTTTGACTATTGCCTAGTTAAAACCATGAAATTGAAAATAAAATAAAAAATTAAACAAACAAATAAAACAAAAATTCTTTTTTAATTATCTCATTTTAATGGTGGATGAAAGATGTGAAATGAAATACAAAAAAAGAAAAGATAACAAAGGTCTTAAGAAATGATAATCTAATGATGGTTTCAGGTATTTTGTTTTAGTGCTTAAAGAAATATATACTAGTATTAGGACATGGATTGATATTTAGGGATTTCTCCCCTCATGTCATAATCCCACAGCCAATGCAAGTGCTTAGCCAAAATATACTAATGGTCTAAAGATTATACTCAACTAGAGAACTAAGTTGGTCCTCCCCTTGGTGGTGAAATCCAAGTAGAATCACTAGAAAGAAGGTTACTATGAGGTGATGAAATCCCCATCGGTTTCCTTATGTCATGTGTTTATATGTGTTAATTGATAATGTGATTTGATTTGTGTGTGGATAAAGTGATAAATACAATAGATTGTCATCTAGATTATTCTATGTGAAAGAATCTAAATAAGAAAGATGAATGCAATTTATTTTAACTTTTTAAGTAAAGTAAATAAAATGTAGTCCTAATGTAATATTTGGATGAATGCACACAAACAAAGAAAGGGAAAGAGAGAAAATTCAATGATTTTGAGTTTAAGAAATACAAATGAGACCTAGGTCCCACCGGGCGTGTTAGAATGTTTTTGTATTTTTTATGCTTTTTCAATGTGGATTAATTAGCTACTAAAAAACAAAGTACATGTAGGGTTTAGAGTTACCTAGAGATATGGATAGTTGGTTGTGCACCATTGATAAATATTTTTAGGAACTCCTCTTTTTATATGGAGGAATGGCCTACAATTCACTGTACTTAAATAAAAAAATGGATTAATATAAAAATGAGTTGGTTATCTAGTAAGAATCGGTCCTAATAAGCGATACACTTCCTTAGATAGATGTCAGCCCATGTTCAACATTTGAGTTTATAAATAAATATGAAATTATAAAATATGTAGATTATGGATGAGTAATGCTAAATATAATTAATTGACAACAATATTTATATGATTAAAATAATCATCCCAACATTCAATAGTAATATCTATGTCTTCTTGGATTATAGCTAAATGTTCTTCAATATATGTAAAATCTCATATGAAAGCCATGAGGAAAATTCCTAACTCAAATGTAATATCACTCTAATCAAAAAATAGAGGTTGAGAGACTATAGGAAGATTAAAAATGCTAACCAAATCATGTATTAATCTAGGCAGGGTCATCTACATGCACAAATAGAATTTTAGCAAACTAGAATGTAGGTTTTGACAGATTTTAAGATTGAGAAAAATAGATGAAAAGAATGTTTTAAAATTTAAGAATTAATCGATGGTGATAAAATAGGAATGATGTATATTTAAATGAATTGATGTTGATTTTATATAAAAGCTTAAATTATAAAAATAGACTATAATAACAACATTTATTTTTGATAAAATGATAAAAATTGAATGTAGAATAGATAGAGATAAAACACAAATGACAATATATTTAAAATAGGCTACTTAAGGCTTATGTTATGATCCAAAAAAGGATTGATGTTGATCCAATAGTATTGACATCGATTCATATGAATCAATGTTGATTCTGTGCAAAAGTCCTTAATACTAAAAGACTATAGTGATGGCCTAGAAAATTGATAAAATAAAAGAAACATAATGTAGATAAAAGATAGAGATGAAAAATTAAATAAATTATTAAATATAATAAAATAATGACCTTGGATGGTTTGAATAAAGTGATGCCAAAAATAATCAAAAATGACCTTCAAAATCACCTGATAATAGTCACTTATCAAATGCTCTTTAAAGGTAGCAAGATGCTAATAAGGTCTATGCATATTCATGACTGGGTTTGAAAAAAAATTATGATCAAAAGGGTCTCCTTCCTTTCACATTCATTCCTCTTGAGTAATAGAGGACTATTATCCTTTTATGGATCAGTGTCGATCCTAACAAATCAATGTCGATCTTGGAGGATCGATGTCGATTTACCAAAAATGGGTGAAGTTAAATGAAAAGCCATTCAAATGGGTTGGAATAGGGTAAATAAGGGTTAAAATGACTTCTAAAGTTATTTGTGTTATTGTAACCATGGGATAAGTTTGTTAGGAGGTTGGGTAGATTTAGATTTTTATTTAATTTTAAGATTTTATGGTTAAGGATAGTAAAAATGGTGTTAATTACTATTTAACTATAGTAATTAACTCATTTAACCTATGTGGTAAAAGCTAAATATGAATTTAAAATGTAATTATTTAATTAAATACTCAATTGGTGAAACTACAACACATATCATGATGACATAATATACAAGGTGTGTAAAAGTAGCATCTACACTAGGTTAGTTTCATGGGTGAGGTGAGTAGGTATTTTGGATATGTTAGAGGAATGGGATGAAGTTATTTGGTTGAGGGGCTAGTTTTAGGTCAAATTAATATTTAGGGTGATAGGATCCAAGGTAAGTTAGGTAAGATTGATGGGATATGGGGTAGATTGAGGTGATATGATTAATGACATTTTAGATATATTTGTTTGGGATAGATTACACATAGGGATATAGAAGGTGAGGCTATATGAGTGAGGATAATGGCAAGTGGATGGTGGTTGGTGCAAGAGGATTTGGGTGTACTGGCATCATGAATATGACATCTAAAGGTATTACATGAGATGTGGTTGGTGTCTCCCATGGAGTTTAGGGTTCTTGAGCTGGTGATATTACATGAGGTAGTGACAATACCATTGAGTCACATAGATCAAGCACTAATTACAACTTTAGTGGAGCAATGACACTTAGAGATGAGTAACTTCCACCTTGTTATAGGGGACATGATAGTGATACTAAAATATGTTTATAGGATCTTCCATATACCTATGCATGGAGACCAAATATATTAATGATCATGTACATTAGCTCAGACACTACAGTGACTAGGTGGTAGTTTGCAGATTAGGATATAAGTTTGGTATACTGATATTAATAGGTGTCAATGGGAGAGTAAATTGGATAGACTGACTCTTGTGTTCATGGATCTTATTTCTAGCATTCTCCTACCAAACAAGAGTGGATAGTAGTTTCATCTTAGTTTAGGTGATGTTGTGGATATGATCTGTGACCACTAATTATTTTCCTAGGGTCCAATTTTTTCGTCCATTTGTATAAGGAGCTACACTTGGGTGCATACATGAGTACATGGATTTTTAGACCATTGTTACTATTATATATCTAGATCTAGGAGCATATTATGATCTAACAACCTTTAGGTAGACTTTTAGGGCTTGAGATTAGATAGTCTATGGTTTTTTGATGGTGAGAGGTATTAAGAGTATAATTGGGTCATGTAGGAGAGATATGATACTACTAAGAGGATTTGGATAGTTTGTGCCTTTAGAACATTACTTGGATGCTTTACATAGGGATTATATTTGGTTGAGATGATGAGGCATGAACATAGTATATACTCACATCATGTTATGTGACTAGATGAAGAGATTATATCATTGAAAGATACCATCTAGATCATGTACACTGGTAGTTTAGGTCCATTCAAGATGTGTCATGCCTCAAACATTTATTTACATGTAATGAGTTAGAAACTCGATATTGGGGGAGATGTGTAGATAAAGGGGATGCTCATATAGAGTATGAGAGTGTTACACCTATTCAATGGGATTTTTACACCCCTATCCTAGATCCTAGCATTATAATAGTGTACGTAGCATGGTGATAGTCTTATATGCTAATTAGGTTGACATGACCTTGGGTGGTGGTTCAGAGAGGTGAAGTGAGGAGAGTGTTGCAAGCATGAGCTAGGATATATAGGAGGCTGACATAAAGGAGATGAATGCCTATATAGAGGAGATATGATGGAGGGGAAATGGGTTAGATTCTATGGAGATAGATAGTGGAGATGATGATTAAGAAATAACCATAACATAGGAGGGTCCTCGGTCTCAGGCATAGTCAAGACCATAAGTGCATGAATTAGCCTAGGAACAAACATAGGTAGGTGGTAGAAGTGGTGGTGTAGGTCCTTTTTAGCCTCTAAGGATAGAGTAAGATGATGTTATGATTAGCCAACTATAGGAGGAGATTTAGGTATGGTTAATAGAGTGTGCAAGGATTACACATGAGTGGCAACAACTATAGGCCCATATTTGAAGTATGGTTGCACAAGGTGATAGTTAATTGACATAGGCATAAGGACAAATTATAGCACTACATGCCTAGATTTCTTATAGAGATGGGTAGTTGTCTTAGTTGTAGACACAGGTCACTAATTTGCAAGAATAGGTGATTCATTAGGACTCATATATTACCCAAGCTTAGGGATAGATTTCCACATTACAAGGCTAGGTTATAGGCTTACAAGGGTAGGTGGTAGGTTTACAAGGTTAGCTAGCACAATAGTAGGCCTAGATTTAGACATTGACTAGTTAGATAGTAGTGGTAGAGAGGGCTATAGATGAGGATAGTGAGACCTTGAGAGGGTAGGGCATAATGGGGATGATGAATCATATTATCTTACTTACATAGGAGGCCTAGTACTATCAGACACTATATCAGCCTATAGTTTTATAGGGTTAGTTTGCTAGTTCTTTTTATGCCAGCCAGTCATCTATTCAATATCCTTCTAGACGAGGTGGAGGACTACCGAGGCCACCAAGGCCATAATCATGATTTTCATATATATATATATATATATATATATATATATATATATGAATGTATGTATGTATGTAACATACATACATACATACATATATATATATATATATATATATATATATATATATATATATATATGTGAATGTATGTATGTATGTATACATACATACATACATATATAAATATATATATACATATATATATATATATACATAAATATATATATATATATATATATATATATATACATATATACATATATATACATATATACATATATATACATATATACATATATATATATACATATATACATATATAGATATACATATATACATATATATATATATGTGAATATATGTATGTGTACATACATACATATATACATACGTACATACATGTGTGTGTGTAAAGGATATTTTTTGTATCACTAGCTCTTTCTTTCACCATGGACCCCATGTATTTATATGATTTATTTTTTCATGGATTCCATGTGGATAATGTATTATAGATATTTGATATATATATGATGAGGGATTTATGCTAATGGATGCATAGATGTTGTTTATTTGTGTTTATGGATATGAAATGTATTTACTATTTATATGATGATGACATTAATTACACATGATTTTGAGTTTTAGATGTTATGGATTTTATTCAATTTTATGTCATGATGTATGTATGGATGATGTGATGATAGATAGATATGTTGTATCTATGATTTTATTATTGATGGATGATGATGTATATAAGATTTTTGTTATGATTATGTTATGGATGTTATGGCATGATTTGATGGATATATGATTACATGGTTGGGATGTGATATGTTTGATTTCATGGAATAGTTATGGAATAAATAATTTAATTTCATATTTTTCTTAGTTCATGCTTAGTGTTCATGATATAAATCCTCCTACACCATGGAGGTAGGGTGGTAATGGGGTGGGTTTTAGGTTCAGACTTTGGGTGAGGGTAGATGTGATGGGAATGGTTAGGATGAGATGGTTTTTTTAAATCTATCAAGATGTGAATTTATACAATCCTCTTTTTAATATTGCATCTTTTTTTATGTTAGAGACATGAAAAGTCCAAGACACATTAATGCATATGTGTGGGGAACTTTGTTTAAGAGATGCCTTTTCTCAAAAATATTTAGAGGTCATTCATTCCATCCTTATTCCCATAAATATTAATGTAAACAAACCTAACTATTAAAACACACATTAATTATAGACAAAAATATCATTATCACATACATATTTACATAACCACACACACAAAACAAGAAAAGATAACATAAAGCAATAATGATAAATTGTGATGGGGTTATTTGCATGGATGATGATGAAGTGATGATTGATGGTGATATAAAATGGATCCAATGGTGATGTAGAATTCATATATAAGATATATAATGCCCAAGAGTTTGTTCATGATGAATCTCTATCCAAGTTACAATATGGGGGTCATGATGACCCCTCATGAATGAGCAACATAGTATTTGATTAAAGCCCTGGAAAGAGAATTTTTTATGACAATCCATAATGATGATTAATAATGGGAAGGTGTGGTCCCAAAGTTTAGTGATATCAATGAGTGGTAATGAGATGTTGCATTGAGGCTAAAAGGAGACATGTTATCAAATAATATCAGTGAGGGTATGATAGGAAAGATGTAGATGAGGATAGGACTTGGGGTTATGTATACCAAGTATGGATAAATGACTTAGAGATCCCTTTAACAAATATCCTTGACCATCCATATCTTTCCCTTTTGGTAAAGTAGTTACATTACTTTTCTATTAAAGATTTGATGATAAATTCCCATTATTGAGACTAGGGTCAAGGTTATTTTACCATGATGCTAGGAACTAGTTTTCATCATGGTACTTTCCCAAGGTACCAGCATGTTGGTTTTCACCATTAGATAGATTTTTGTTTTTGGACTAATGAGGAGGGGTTTTGGGTGGATGGAGTGGATAGTCTACCCCATAGACAAAGGATGATGATATATGATTCAGGTGTAGAAGCACTTGAGGTCCATAATGTTCATGGGATCATCCCATTCTTCTCCCTCAAGTGTGGCTAATTTATATAATCCTAATCCAAACATGGAAATAATGACATAGGGGCCTAACCAATTGGATTTAAACTTCCATTTCTTATCTCATTTTGCATTGGTGTTTTTATTATTCTCCTTTAGGACTAATTCACCAATTTAAAACTCTCTATCTTGAATCTTCTTATGGTATTATCCCTTAAGTTTATTTTGATATGCTCAGAGGTAATCCAAGGCCTTTTGACTCTTTTTATCAAGGAGTTATAGTTCTTGTAACCAATCTTGTCTAAGATTATGTAAGTACTAATGCCTATAAGTGAGAGTCTAAGAGAGGGGATTTTCACTTCTATTATCAATATTGCTTTGGTCCCATAAACCAAGGCATATGAGATTTCCATAGTACGTGTGTAGACACTTGTATAACAAGACCATAGTGCTAGATAAAGTTGAGTATGCTAATTGATTCTGGCCTAATTAATAGTCTTCTTCAAAATCTTGATGAGGGTCTTATTAGTTGCTTATGCTTGTTCATTTCCCTAGGGATAATATGGGGAGGAGAAATGCTACATGATGTGATATTTTTGACATAGAGCCTCATCTTATTGATTCTTAAAGTATTTACCATTATCTAAAATGATGTTAGTAGGTATACCAAAATGGAAAATGATCTGATTGAGAATAAAATTAGAGATTTGGAGGCCTATTGTATAATTAGGTGGTATTTCCTCTACCCATTTGGTAAAATATTTCATAGCTGTGATAATGAATTTGTGACCAATTGATGAAGTAGGGTTGATCTTGCCAACTAAATCAAGTCCCCATATAGAAAATGGCCATGGACTCATAATAGGCTAAAAATATTATGCTAGATCATGAATGAGTTTCCCATGCTTTTGACAAGACATATATTTCTACACATATTGGAAAGAATATTATTCCATCATTCACTAGTAATAACTAGTTCAAAGGAGCTTTTTGGCTAGGGCCATTCCACTTATGTGCCCTCCATATATACCATCATGGACTTATTTGATTTCTTGAGATTAATCTTCCAATGTCAAACACCTCAACAAGTTGCCATCGTAGCCTTTTTGATAAAGTGTGTTATCAAGGATTGTGTATCAGGTAGTGCGATGGATAAAGAATTTGCATTGATGACCTATTGAGGTTAGGGAGAAGGATGCTATCATGAAGGTAATTATAAATGTCATGGTACCATGGGAGACTGGGGTCATTAATTTCACAAAATTGAAGTGGAGCCATTGATTTATAGTTTAGGATAATCATATGGTCAATCAAAAAATTACATTCCAGAACATCTTTAGGGAGGTCAATGAGTGAGCCAATAGCAACCATAAAATTAGTTGCCTTATTGCTTCCTCATGGAACTTTTTCAAATGTTACAGATTGAAAAATTGTCTTTAATTGATCCACTATTTATTTATAAGGAAGTAATTTTTCATCCTTTTTTTGGAATTCATCATTGACCTATTTGATAATCAACTATGAGTCACCAAATAATTGTAGTTGTTAGATGTTCCATTGAATCTCTAAGTGGAATCTAGCTATTAAGGCTTCATATTCTGATATGTTATTGGTGCATAGGAAGGCAAGGTATAAATCTATCAAAATAAAGTCACCTTGTGGAATGCTTAGGAGGATACTTTATATAAACCCATGTGTGGTGAAAAAGCCATCAAAGTATAATTTTGAGCTATCAGATTGTGACATATTCATTATGGACTCATCTAAGAAATTGGTTATAATTAGATTAGTCACTTATAATGGTGCCTCTTCTAGTTGATCTATTATAATCTATCCTTTTATAGATTTTTTATTAACATACTCAATGTCAAATTCACTAAGCAGAATTATCCATTTTGCCACTCAAATTGTAAGTGTTGATTTAGACAATAAGTACTTAAAGGGATAAACCTTTGCAATGAGTTATACTTGATTATCAAAAATGTAATGTATAATATTATATGATGCAAAAACTATGGCTAAACATGTTATTTCAATGGGAGTATAATTCATCTCATAGGATATCAATGTGTGACTAAAATAGTATATATCATGTTCCTTATCTTGATCATTGTGTTGTGCTAGGAGAGCACCAATGGCACATGGTGTTGTAAAAATTTAAAGGATCAAAGGTTTTCCTAAGACTAGTGGAGATAAAATAGGTAGATTGTCTAAGTCTTATTTTAATCTTCCAAAGGGTTGTTAGCATTCTACATTCCAATGAAAAGAAGTCCCCTTCTTCAGTAAATGTGTAAAGGGGTGACACTCATGTGCAAGCTGAGAGATAAAACATTGTATGGCTTGGAGCTTACCCTAAATAGTTTAGAGATACTTAAGATTATGAGTTGGGGGAATTTTTATGATTATTTTGACCTTTATTGGATTCACCTAATTCCCCTTATTAAGAGTATGAATCCAAATAATTTTCCTAAGGTCACTCCAAATACACACTTTTTGGGATTCAACCTTACTTTATACTCGCACAATATTTCAAAAATCCTTCTTATAACCACATGGTGTGATGATCTTAAATAGGATTTCCCAAAAAAATTATCTACTTAATATTTGAGAGTGTTATTCATCATATCATGAAAAATGACCATCATAGCTTGTTGGTAGGTTGCCCCTGTATTTTTGAGATAAAATAACATGACTTGGTATAAAAATGTTCCCCATGGGGTAATAAAAGTTCTTTTATGTTGATCCTCAAGTGTAATTTTGATTTGATTATAGCTTGAGAAGCCATCCATGATGGAAAGCATTTCATATCTTGCTATTGAGTCTATAATCATATCAATATTTGGGAGTGAGAAGTCATCTTTAGGGCATGCCTTATTGATATCCAAAAATTATATACATATTATAATTACACCTTGTGGTTTAGACACAGGAATGATATTATACATCTAATTTGAGTAATCTAGTAGGTGGATAAATCAACTTCCAATAATTTTTACAATTCTTCTTTGATCAATAACACCACCTTGGGATCCATCTTTCATAGTTTCTATTTGATGGGTTTTGCATTTAGATGAACTACTAGGTGGTGTACTACCAATAAGGTGTCTAAACCTAGCATGTTATTAATGATCCATGCAAATATGTCAATAATTTATTTTAGTAAATTAATAATGACTTTGCATTCTTGTATTATGAAATAAGTTCCTAGTTTCACTATTTTTGGATGTTTATCAGTCTCAATATTAACTTCTATCACATCCTCAATTAGTGAGGGTGATTGATCTTGAAAATAAGTGGGTAATGATATTTTTGAAATGTTGGAAGCAAATCCATCTATAAGTTCAGTATAAATATCAAAATAAATCTTCTAATGTGAATTTGCTATATGGGAGTTCATCTGGTTCTTTGGAAGGCTTTGCTTCTTCCTCAGAGTGTCTGTCATTGCTTTGATCATGGGATTTTTGATATTCAAAAATATATGTAGATCGACAAATATTGATGTAAAATCCTTTGTTATGATCACTGATTGACATGAAGTCTATGGCTCCCATGTATTCCAAAATGGCCTCATCATTTTGAAACATGTCAAAGGTGGGATACTGATTTGATTCCTAGTCTATAAGGGATAGATAATGAATGGAAATGTTAATGGTGGAGATGTCAGTATCAAGAAAAATATTGGTGGCAAGGAGATCCTCAAAGCGGATATAGATATAATTTATTTCAATCTCCTCACTAGGGAGAAATAACACATTGGTCAAAAGAGAATCCACAATTATTCTAGTTGGGTCATCATCATATAGTTTATACCCTAATCCAAAATATTGTGGATATTCTTGAAACATGATAGTTTCAAGTTGACCTTGCTCTTGTTTTGCCAATCCCTTTCCTTTGTACTACATGTTCTCCATCATTCTTTAGACTCTGGGATAGTGTTGTTCAGGAGAGATGAGGATCTCGTCATCTAGAATAAGCCAAGAATCATCTCTATCTTCAATGTATTCATTAGACAAAAATATAAAGCTTGAAAATGTTGTTGGCCCAAACTGATATTTAATGGAATTATCCTTCCTCATAGCTAGGGATCCATAACTACGTGGATATCGGGGAAGATTTCTAATGCAAAACATTTTGTACTCTTATTCTCCACATCTTGTGGATGTGATGTTTAATCAAGTAACATCAAAATCTGATTGACATGTGGATTCTAATTGATCTAGAGAGATATACATAGCAATTGTTAGGCTCAAGATAGTGTTATCAGTGCCAAGGTAAAGTGATGGGGATAATGACTAGTCCATCTAAAAACTATGGAGATGGTTTATGCCTCTAAGAATGGTGACCTCTATTCCTAAATACAAAAATTTTAAGCACTAATGGAAAGTGGATGACATAGGTTGCATTTCATGAATGCATGGTCTTTTGATCAACATGTTATATGGTAATTCCACATCCTTAAAGTCTAATGAACTACAAGTACCATAGCAATAGAAAGATAAATGGTTCCAACTGAGGGTCTCTCATTATCATAATAATATTTTATCACTATCAAAGTGGGCCCTATGGATGTTTCAAAATATCCTAATTTATTTAAAAGGTTCAGATTACATAGATTGAGTGCAGATACTCTATCTATGAGAACACAAGATGCTTGATGATGGGATATGGTGACTTCAATGTATAAGGGGTAATTATGATGTGGGCCAGTAGAGGTAGACCCTAGACACTAAAAGTAATTTTATATGATAGGGATAACTGTGCTACTAGTGCCTAAAATTGATTAGTATTTAGGTTATTAGGTACTTTTAAATCATTCAACACTTGATTCAATATTTACCTATATAAGGTAGATGTTTTAAGAAGTCCATCAAGTAAATTTGAGTAGGATTATTTTCTAATTACTAAATGATATCACAGAATTTATCTAAAGTACTTAAATCTTTCTTAGAAATACTTCCCTTTGGGGAAGTAGATGAGGTAAAAGGATCTTGGGAAGGTGTTGTAGGAATTATTATCTTGTTATGTTAGGTGCTTACTATACAATAAGTAGTGACCCTATTAATTTTTAGGATGGGGGATGAAGGTGGAGTAGATTCTTGGATTTTATCAAATTTGATGGTATTAATGTAATGGTAGGGGACATTATGGTAATTATAGACACTATAAAATTGCACATAATTGTTTTAGATGTCAAAACACCCCTAAACCACCTTAGGACCCCATAGAGGCCATCTGACAAACCCTTTGAATACAAACCTGAGTTAGGTTAGCTGATTAGCTAACTGACTAACTAAAATTTTTATGAAAATTGACATTTGATCCTTGACTACCAGCAATCACCCTAACTATCGATGGTTAGGCCTGACCATAAATAGTTAGGTTCTAACCACCTAAACACCTAACTCCAATTTAAACTCCACCTTACTTTTTTATAATTAGATTTCCTAATCTACTCATAGATAAATGTATGTTGAAGCTAAATTTATAAAAGTTAAACCTTTTCTTAAACCTACACTTCCACCTCTCTCTTTCTTATAAATAGAGAGTAGAAAGAGGTGAAAATGGATCCAAACTATCAAGAGCTTTTGGTATCATAATGTATTTGGCAGGCCACCCTTCTAGTGAACTAGTGAACCAATAAGTGTGACAAAGAATCAAATTGATGGCAATCATTGGCCAACAACTAAGTATCATTACTCTACTAAAACTACTCTAAGATTCACCAATAGATCCCTTGATCCTTCTTTAGATTAAAAACTAGGGAAGCTAAGTATCTATTTTTCAGTAATTAGATACTTTTTTCTATTTTGAAACGTACCTAGCCCAAACCCACTTTCTAGATTCCCATTTTTCAACCTTGTCAACCAATTCTCTTGAACTAGACTAGAACCCATGGTAACCACTGATGATCACTCTCACCACTAATGATTTATTCCAACTACTAATGATCACCCAAATTGTTGATGGTCACATCCAACTATTGATGGTCACTATCAGATAAATCAATAACAAGCTATTTTTACCCACCAGACATTAACCAAATATTAGTTTTTGACCTTTTACCTCATTATAGAACCCTACCCTATTTTATGAACTATACCTAATCTATTTATAATTAATATCAATCTATTTATTACTATAATTAGTCAAATCTATCTTCTTGTATTACATTTTAGTATCTTTTATTGTTTAGGCAAGTACCTTATCTTTTGATTTCTAAGATTGATTGTTTAAAAGTGTGGATTGATAGCCTCCAAGGAAGCTCATGCTTCTTAGATCTATATTGCTAGGAAATCCACCCTATTATCTAGCTAATCAACCATTTGTTTAGTGATTTAATATATGTAGGTCATTCTTCCCAAGCCAAAGAGGAGTATTTATAGCTTTTTAGATCAACATGTACAAAACATATCAGGTTCTACTAACCATACCCTTCTTGAGTTTCTTTTTTGTTTCCTCTAAATAATATAAGAGAAATTTATTTGAAACAATCTAGCATGCCTAGTGAGACCCTTGAATATTTTCTTGGGTTCATAGTTGTATATATGAGATTCTTATCCTTATCTTTCTACTTATACAATGAAATCAAAATTTCATTTTGGGCTCAAAATTAATTGAATCCATTATTTGATTACTTATTTTATCTCACATAGCTTAATTAATCAAGTGATTTAATCATAGATTTACTCTTATCACACACACAAGACCAAATCACTTACACTTAGTTAAGCATCAAACATTAACATAAGGCCCAACAAGGATTTTATTACCTAGTGGTCACATTTCCTAGCCATCCTACTTCGATTTCATCACCAAGGGGAGAACCAACTCAACTCTCTAGTTGAGTGTAATCTCTGGCAATCAGTATATCTTGGCTAAGATTCTAACACCCTTATCTCTATGGTGTGTGAAGTGAGGGGTTACGCCCTAATATCAAGCCACATATGGATTCCAACACAGATCCCTTTGAGATCTTAAACATAACCTAAAACCAACCATAGACTTGTTTTCTATTACCCACTCTAAAAGATAGTTTGAGTTACACAATTCTTAAAGCTTAAGGCATAAGCCATAAGAGAGACTAAAAAGAACCTTAATATTTAATGTGTTTTAGCATGTGTTTTATTTCCTTGACTTTTTTATGTCTTCTATTTGTTTGAGTTGTGATATTTCTTATATCTTCCTCCTTTCATTATCTACATGGTTTTAACTAGGCAATAACTAAGAAACTAAGAGAACCAGGACCCACCTCCTAATCATCCATATTCCACTTCTCCCTCATCCATGGATTACATCTCAGATGAAGAAAGTTCTCCTTATCCTTATAGGAGTCCTAACATCCCTTAGATGGTTGCCTAAGTTGATGCAAATTTTACCACTTTTCTAGATAACCACCCCATATCCATCCAACATTACCTTAACACGATATCCTATCATACCCTTGATTTAGTTCTATTTTTTGACCAACCCTATGGAATACCACCATATCCACCCAAACTTTAGTCACTTAGGCATCATCCTCTACCAATAACCTTACGAATACCACCATTTATAACCAACCTAGTCTACCAATCAATACCCAAGTACCTTCTTTACCAACTAACAACCTTCCAAGTATAGGAGCAACCCAATCTTTAGGATCCAACACTTCACTTACCATAGGATTACCCTCTACTAGTATCACCACCACTATTCTCATTTCTAACCTACCTACCTCCACTCCATTACAAATCTTGGTAGTTCCCATACCTTCTTCCATTCCAACCATTAGTACCAAAGTTACAAAATACCATCTATCTACTAGCACAACCATACCTCTTACCCAAACTATGTTAATATCTCAATAGGTTCCCATTGTACCAAACCCAAGTTATATCCCTATCCCACAAGGGTATGTACCTCTACCTTCCACCCAACCACCTATCTCTACATATTCATATGTGGCATCATCTTGACCACCAATATCTACATACTAACATATGGTAGTCTCTCAAACCCCCACCAACTATACATATGTTACACTTACCTAATCCTAGCACAACATACCTTCTAACTATTGCAGTGCATAACCCTAAACTAACCTTGTCAAAATGTTAATGGTCAAAATGACTTCATTAGAGTCATCCATTTCTAGAGCTCATAATATTTTTTCATATGACCAAATATGTAATGAACCAATTCACCCATCTGTCCCCATTCAACATTATCGTCCTCAATGGGAAATTAGGAAGTTCTTAAAGTTTTAGAATAAGGAGGACTCTCAACAACATAGAACATCATTTAGGTATTCATGCTATATGATTACCTACAATTATTCTCTCCTTCTTCATACCTTACCCATATCTTTATCAGTTCCAACACTAGATTGGTACAATGCTATTACAAAGCACTCCCTCTTTTCTTTTGCCCAACTAGCTCATATCTTCTTAGACCATTTTTCCATAAAAATATCTTAAAAAGTCTCCATCATTGATCTCTACTCCATTTGTCAATTTGATGAGGAATCCATTGATAACTTTTTGCCCCTTTGGAGAAGTCTGATAAACCAAATCTCCTCTCTACCCTAGCCTGAGATTATTGAACTCTTTCCCTAGGATTTCACCAAACACATCTCCTCTACTTTGCAGGTTCAGAGTTTTAGGACCTTTGATGAGGCTTTTACCATGGTGAAAAAATAATAAAATAGATCCATTAATGAGGGGAAATTGAAATTGAGAAATGAGAATTCTACATTTAAATTTAATGATGCCCCTCCACCAAACCAAAAAATCTAACCAACACTAACTCTAAAAATAAGGGAACTACAAATGCAGTTGTCCTTAAGATCACCCTTAAACCTATTGTCAACCAATCCACCTCTTCTAATTCCTCTAATCAAAACACTAGGAACCTAAATCATAACACATATAAATAATATACTCCACTTAGAGATTCATATTATTTGATCTTGGATAAAATTTTAAAGGCCAATATCATACAGCTTCCTTAGATCAAACCTCTATAGCAATTTAATTCTTATCATCTTGTACTTGGTTGGTACAAAGATAATGAGCTGTGTGCCTTTCATAAATTCATTATACATGATGTTAGTAGGTGTAACACCTTTAAGAACATTATCTAAAATCTCATTGATAAGGGGGAACTTGTGTTGGATAACTATAATGTACCCCCACACTAATCACTTGACATATTCAGGTAACCATTTCCCAACCACACTCCTTCCACCAATAATGAAAACAAAGTAGAATCTTCTCATGCTCATGAGACCCATACTTTTAGTATGGTTATTGGTGAACTTATTGCTAAGAAGACCATCAACCAAATCAAATCTCACCCTACTCCTCTTATTAAGGTAGTGGATTCACCAACCTATACTTTGATATGCACTTTAGGTGAGGAAACCATTCCCATTTTATCGTTTTCCTCAATCATACAATAATCCACTCTTCCTTTAGAGATCACTCATAGGGAATAAACCTCTTTGCCTACACCTTCCACTAAGTAATTATATCCCCCTCAACCCTTAGAACATAGTAATTATGAATAAGATGAAGTAAATGTTCCTCTCCCTTAACACTAGGGCCTATCTTTTAAATTCACTACCAGAGGGTTTAGACTGGTCTATAAACCCTTTTCCAGGTTGGTTAAAAACTTAGAATTCATATCCAGCCCTAACCTAGATTAGGCCACCTTTTATAAATAGCTTAGGATCCCTATAGAACCAAGTAGGAGCCTTAACCATAAAAACAACCTACCTTTTTCTCTATCATATCTAATATCACCATAACCCAACCATTGAACACCTCTACCCATCAAACTATAATAGTTCCATCACAATAAAAATCACCCAAAGTAATTAAATCACCTTTTACCATTCTAACCAAACCCACCAAGAACCTTGTCACATTTCCTACTCATTACATTACTCACTTGTTAGTAAAATTGGATATAATCCCACTAAACCTATCAAGCAAACCCCAATCTAAATCAATAAAGAAGGTAAAACTACCTAAAAACACAAAAACCAAAACTCTACCTCCCCTCTCTACTTTTCCCTCTATTTTGGGGCCTCATCCCTCTACATTAATTGGGAAACCAACCATCCCAATAAAAATCCAACCACCACATTTGGTTATTCCATCACTTCTACTTTCATCCACAACTAGTTTCATCAAACCACCCATGAACATACCTCTTATCTCCCAATCATCTTTAGACAAACCACTCATCTCCAAAACATCTACCCCAAAACATTCTAGCCTAAACTCTCAACCACTCTACCAAAATAAAAATTATCTTCCAAGAATTATCATTTACTTAAAACCTCTACCACCAAGCCCACTTCTAAAAGGTCCTCCACCTTAAATCCCAAAACTAGGACACCTATACCTTTTACACCATTTCTCAAGTCTTAATCAACCATCTTACATTGGCTATTGTAATCATCTTGATAAACCTTGACACCTATCAGACCATTGACCCACATAGTCCTAAACCATCTTGGTGCAATGACATATTAGTATGTTCATAACATAAGACACCTAGGCATGACATAGAGAAATTTAAAGCTCTCCAAGTGATAAAACATCAGCTATATCATGAGGATGACTTATTATCAAATGAGCCTCTTATGAATGCAACACTAATTTAAGAGATAATAACCATCAACCAACACCTACCTACTCCTCCATTCTCACCTCAAAGTAAAGAGGACCTGAAACAATCATATATCCTGACTCCTCCCCCAATCCATACCATCTATGTGGTCACATGATCATAGGCTCAACTAAAGGATAAAAGAAAGGAAAATGTGTCCATTACATGGGCATATCCATCTTCCACCACCCAATCACCCATCCAACACCAAGCTTATTTACCTTCAACCAAACTCAAAGTGTCCATCTTGAGACCCTCTCAATCCAAGCCTTTTGAATCAATCCAATGAGTAATTTTGAAATAACTTCACCAAACACTGATAAAGATGAGTTTGTATGAACTAATCAATACCTCACCCCATCACCACCAAACAATGACAAAATATTTTCAATCCATAGAGGTCCAATTAAATGACCCACAACATATAGTAACCTTTGTTAGATTTATTCACATTTTCAACCTTGTTACCTTCAAGGATTCAGAAATACCTTCCATCCATCTAGATGATCTAGATCCTCCCCTCTTCATTACTCCATACATCAACCAAATCCACATCAAGATGGTTATGATTGATGGGGGAGATAGTATCAACATTAGCTACTCCCATGCATATGACCGACTTGAATTAATCGAGAACATTATGTCATAAAAATTTGTGGTGCTCTGATCATTCAATGATACTGTGGCCATGACTCTAGGAATTTTTGTCCTTCACATTCTCCTAGGACCCTACATGCTTCTTGAGCTCTTATATGTAGTAGAAGGTGAGTTCCAATATAATTTTTTATTGGGACATCCTTAGATTCATTCCATGGGTTGTGTGTCATCTACCCTACACTAGTGCATCAAATTTGAGCATGAATTTCAATTTTATACCATACAAGCTAACCTAAGTCCTTTTACATCATGAAATATGACATACCAACCCAAAGATATTCTCATTCCTCCATCCGCCAAACCTTCACTAGTAAAAGATGAAGATCCATCTTCTTTTGCCACCAAAACATCTACCAACTCATTTTCCCTTTCTACCCAAGTCCCCACAATGGACCCTTTATAATCAACCTTCCAACATCTTTCATTTGGGGAGTATCACCTTTTGACCCTTGATTCCTTCTTTACTCCCCAATAGTATTTGAAACTTGACCACCAACCTAGTTATGACCCTAATATCAGAGCCATTATTCCTTTTAGACTGTCAACATGTCAAACCTATTTCATCTATAGGGGACTTGATAAACCCCTTTACACTTCCACTGCCACTTTTCACCTCAACCATTCACCTCCAGCTTCTCTTATCTAGACAAACTAGATGTTTCCTAGACATACCTTTATAGGTGTGTTTGGAAAGGGTTTAGTCTAGGTCAATACAAACACGAGCCACATGAATTGATTCTAATCAAACCCCAAAAACCTTTTGAAAAACATGGCATTAATTTCATGTCACCTAAACAACAAACCAACCCACCTCCCATTATCGTCATTGATGAGGAAATACCATCTACTCCACTATAAATAGTTTAGGTTTCCAACAT
Organism: Torreya grandis; assembly: GCA_037957365.1. Taxonomy (NCBI): domain Eukaryota; kingdom Viridiplantae; phylum Streptophyta; class Pinopsida; order Cupressales; family Taxaceae; genus Torreya; species Torreya grandis. The sequence continues at coordinate 146,855 of JARHVA010004353.1, read as the reverse complement.
CATCCCCACTAACATTTTTTTTCCTTAACATGATCGACATTATAAACCTAACTTTTAAAAATGATGGGACAACTATGATCATTCCTTTGACCCACCTTGATATGATAAGAGATGAATTTCCTACCATTAATACCATTTGGTGTGAGGATGATGATACCATTCTCACCTATCTTGGTGCATAAGATTCCTCTATCCACAAATATATTCCTCCTAAGAATTATACAATGTTGAATGAATCTAATATAGATATCAACTTAGGTACTCTAGATAACCCACACATTATAAAAATTGGCCACTCACTAAACTCTGATGAGATTTAGGATTTCCCCTCCTTCCTAAAATACCATAGATTAGCATTTGCTTTATCTTATAGTGACATGATATGAATCAACCCCTCTATTTCTACCCACAACATAGTCACCAATTGTGATGCCAAGCTTGTTACACAAAAAATTTGATGAATGTACCCTTTCATAGCCCTTCTCATCAAAGAAAAACTTCAACATCTTATATCTATCAATTTCATTCAGCCCATTGAGTATCCCCAATGGGTCTCCAACATTTTACATGTCACCAAAGGGGGGCTTCACATTTATGTGGTATTTAGTGACCTCAACCTTGCTTGCCTAAAGGATGACTTTCCCCTACCAAGCATTGACTATCTAGTTGATCTTACATGCGGCTAAGATATGTTATCTTTGATGAATATATTATTAGGTTATGATTAGATCCTAATTACCCTTGAAGATCAGCATAAAAGTACCTTCATCACCCTATGGGGGAATTTATATTATATGATCATGTCTTCCAAATTGAAGAATGCTGGTATAACATACCAATGTGCTATGACCTACATCCTCCATGACCTTATCCAAAACATTATTGAGGACTATGTTAATGACATTCTTGGGAAATCCAAATGTTGTAAAGACCATTTGGTCATTCTTAAAATTACCTTTTAGTGAATCATCCATTACCATGTCCACCTTAAACCCAAGAAGTGTATTTTTAGGGTCTTGTTAGGAAATATCCTTAGATTTATCATCTCTCTTTAGTGAATTGAAGTTGATCTAGACAAAATTAAATCAATCCTTGACATAGCTCCTCTTACCCACCTCAAGTAACTCCATAGCTTGTAGGGGAAGCTCTAATCCATTCATTGTTTTATCTCTCAGTTTTTGGACCGGTGCCAACCTTTTTACCACCTTATTAAGAAGGATGTATCTTTTAAGTGGAACAAATGCTATTAAAAGGCCTTTGATTCACTTAAAAAGTAAATTTTGTCACCACCTATCTTCATTCCTCCCAAGGAAGATCAATCTGTTTACCTTTATATCTCTACCACTAACCACTCTTTAGGGGCAATGCTTGCTCATCAGGATGAACAACAAAAAGAATAAGCCATCTACTTTATTAGCCACATGCTTATATAGTATGGACTCGATACACCCATACCAAGAAATTTTTCCTATCTTTAGTCTTCATGGCCACCAAACTTTTCCAATACCTTCTCAACTACAATACTTATATCATAACCAATATCAACCCACTCAAGTATATGCACTCCAAGCAATACCAAAACTAGTGTATGGTTAAGTGGATCATGTTTCTAGATAAGTTTGACCTTAATTTTATTTAGAAAAAGTCAATTAAAGGGCAAGTCATTTCTAACCAATTGGCCAAAGAGACCTTGGTAGATGATCAACCTCATCCTCTTGAGTTTCTTGATGAGTCCATTGTGACCCTCTCTGAAGTAGACTTCACCTATCAAATGACCATGTTCTTTGACAAATAAAAATTTCAATGTGGTTGGGGATCTAATATCATCCTCATCCCCTTTCACATTGAACCTCTTCCTTTTATCCTTCAAACTAGATTTTGAATGTACCAACAACATGGTCGAGTATGGATCCCTTATAATAGGCCTCCAAATTATGTTAGCCTTAGGATTCAAAATGATCAACATCTTTGGTGACTCCCAACTTATGGTCAATCAAATAAATGAATCTTATCAATGTAAGAATGATGTTTTACAATAGTACAAATAATTATCTAAAATATTCCTAGCATCATTCAAATAATATTGTATGCAAACCACTCCATAATATACAAATAAGTTTGTTGATATGATAGCTTCCCTCACTTCTTAGATCTCATATGCACCCTCTAAATCTAAGCTATCTATTATCATCCATAGACTTACCCAACACTCTTACATCAAATTAGACTTTCCCACCATCTTTAACATAGAGGAGACCCAACTCGACCTTTGGTATCAATAGACCTTTAACTATCTCAACCTTACCACCATTCCTTTCATCTTCCTAGAAATGCCTAATGAACATTTATCGAAAGTGCCTCATGTTATACCATGATAGGGGAATTATTTATAAACGTGTATTTTATGGTTTCCTCTTCAATTTCCTATGTATTCATGAATCTTCTCTTTCTATCATTGAAATGTATGATGGGATCTGTGGGGGATACTTTAGTGGCCTAGCCAATGATAAATGCATTCTTTGCCTTGGTGATTATTGTTCCACCCTTAACCAAGATTTCTATGATTATATGAAAAAGTGTGTTAAGTTTCAACAGCATGCCAATTTCCTCTTCCATTTCCTACATAGTCAAAAAACTTCTCATGTTATCATTGAAACACATGATGGGATCTATGGGGGATACTTTAGTGGATTAGACATCACTAAACACATTCTTTGCCTTGGTGATTATTTCCCCACCCTTAACCAAGATTGCTATGATTATGTGAAAAAGTGTGTTAGGTGTCAACAGCATGCCAATTTACATCACACACCTAGCCATAGTCTTCATGTATCCATAGATTTCTATCCCTTCTCACAATGGGGTTTAGATCTTATTGGTGAAATTAACTGCCACTATTCACAATGACACCATTATATCATCACTGTGACTAAATATTTTACCAAATAAGTCCAAGATATTCCTTTCATCTCCATAAAACCCAAAAATATTGTTAACTTTATCAACCATTGCATCATCTATAATTTTGATATTCCTCACAAAATCATCACTAACAATGGAAAATCCTTCAAAAATAAACAAGTTTAAGGTATTTATGATGCATTCAGTATCAAGTTAAGTTTCTCATCACCCTATCATCCACAAGTGAATCGATAAGAGGAAGCCTTTAACAAAACTCTCAATAACATGCTAACTAAAATGGTTAATGTATCTGGTTGAGATTGGTATTTACACATCACCTTCACTTTATGGGCATATTGTACTAGCATTCAAACCCCTATGGATGCTACCCCTTTCTCTCTAGTTTTTAGAGCATAGGCTATCTTGCCTCTTGAAGTCCAAATTCCCTCTCTTTGTATATCCTTGTAAAATCTCATCTCTGAGAGTGATTATCATCAAGAATGCTTAACCCAACTTAAGATACATGATGAGCATCATTTAGTAGCACTCACCCATCATCATGTCTATCAATAATGAATTAAACATGATTATAAAAAACACCATAAAGTTCAAGAATTTAATATCAAAGACCTCATCCTCAAATAAAATCAACATGTCACCAATATGGAGAAAATCAAGTGGGGTAAGTTTACTTTCAATTAGCTTGGACCTTTTATCATAATGCACAAGTATGGATCAAGAAATTACCATTTATCCTCTCTTAAAGAGAACTTAGAATCTGAGCCCCTCAATTCTTCACATCTACTTCATTTCTTTTGTTTAAATAGGATACAACTCACCTTTTGTCCAACTAAAGCTCATCCATTATTTTGAAAACACATTCACATCCTTATTTTAGGAATAAATAATTAAAACTAAATCATGGAATTATTTGTCAAAATCATATCCTAATCTTGAAAAATGGGTACCATGACTTTACCCATGGCATGAGTCTCATGGTACTTTTAGTCCCTTTACTAGGATGGATTCCCATGACCATTGTCACCTAGACCTCTTTCACACCTACTCAACCTTCTTGTGATTTTAGTTTTGCCTTCATAAAAGGATAAACTTTAATCCTATATAAGAAAATATATGTCAAGTACAATCATAAGCAAAAACAATCATGGGTTATTACTAGCATCCATAAACTACTCCCTTGAAGGACAATTGCCAAAAACATATCAAAATTGATCAATATAAGGTAGACTACTCCCATAAAGGACAACTATAAAAATCCTTAAATAAATCACACAAAACATAAACCAGTCCCTTGAAGGATGGTTGAGTAAAACATTTATAAAATCACAACAATTTCTTAGAAGCTTCCCACATCGATCAACTTCCCCAACCCTTCCAAAATAATAAATCAAGAAAAACACATTATCAAACATCAAAACATAGAAAAATAATTTTGAAAGTTGTAATCAGCTCTCATAACTATACTTTTCACATTGATCAGTATACACATCATGTGACATGGATTTGTTTATATTGACTCTTTGGTAACCTCCAAAAGAGACAAACTAGTCTCCTAAGAAGGTTCCATTTTCATCTCCCCCCTTTCTATACACTATAAGCAAGTGATTTTAAGCTTACTTGACATTATGTGATCAATACACCTTTTTAACCAACTAATAAATGCTAATATAAATCATTTAAAGGGATTATGTTATTTAATTCTATCCAACTTAAGTTTGTTTTTAGTCTTAGCCAAATAAGAATCATCATTCCTTCTTCTCATTCTCTCATACTAGTTGACATGTTCACCTAAATGTTTGTCTCTGGTTTGTCTTCTCTTCCTTACATCTAGTTTTTTAATTTAAATTACCTTATTTAATTCACCCTAATCCAAAAAAAATGACTATAATCCTGAACACATCACATGATATCATCATCACATCATAAACAAAAGCATACATCAATTAGCATAATCACAAATCAACTATCACCATCACAACCTCATAATCACATATATCATATCCAACACATGTATAAATTTAAATGAGGAAGCATATACTCATTAAAATTGGGCATGAACATAATTATCATAATCATCCTAGTTATTTATAAACCATAACAATAATCACATCATAGCTATATCCATCGAAGCATAACCATCTCCATAACCATGATCATATCAATATCATAATCATAATCATAATCATCTTAAAACATAAAATTAAATGATCACATCCATAAAACAACATCCATATAATTCCATACTCATAATGTCATAACCATCATCCTAATCATCAAACAAACATCACATTAATATCACATAATCATATCAAGATCATCATAGTCATCCATAACCATCACATCATAATCACATCAATAACATTAATCCATCCTAAAAATCATCATGAGCATAAATTAAAGAGACATATCATCACATGCCTAACTAAGTGAGTCCACATCAACATGTCATAAGCATAATCATATCAAGTTGACATCATCAATGATCAACATGAACATCATAACCATAAACCACAAACCATGAACAAATTATCACATCTATATATCATAAGTAATCATCATAAGTACATAAATAATATACATGTCTCTCAAAACAAATATACATCTTGTTTCATCAGCTCACAAGATGATATTAACATCATATGACATATAAAAAAACAAAAAATATATATAATGTTTCATCATAAATCTATGATCCTAAGGTACCATTACTTCCTAGAGCTTATCCTCATGTGCTTGCTTGGTCATCTGTAGATGCAGACCACTGACCTAGTGTCACTATACCTGCACCTCCTACCATCCTATCTCTATACTCACCCCATCAAATCTTGTCTAAATAATTCCTAAACATTAAGGCCTCATAGTACCACAACTACTCCATAATCAGTACATGTCTATGCATAGAGATCATCCCTACTAGTCTTATAGCTATTGGTAATCTATCTCCTAACTAGTAGATAGAGTCTCTCCTCTATCACTAGGGCTATTTGAGACCTTACCTAATCTCTCTCACCTATAAAAATGACCAATTGACCTTGTGATGCTACTAATTATTTTTATGTTATTGCCAAGGATGCCTATACTATGGCTAAAATTATTCATTCTTAGTCCCTCTCCATGTTCACTACCTATACATATGGGGTAACTCTCAACATATGAACCTACTAACTATCTCCTTTTACATCCACATCTATATCCTACTAACCCCCAGCCTCAAGATTAATATCAGCTATGGCATATTATGCCTAATACCATGTAGGGTATCCATTTATCATACCTATGTCATCTACTTCTATCCTCATGGTCAAATCCTCATGGTTAATGACATCATGTAATGGCTATGGAATATGTAGTGGGAACTCTATATCCTCCCTCTTGTACCTCAAGAACACTCTGAGTATATCCTACATGAGTCTAAACTAAATCCATACCCTATCAAATGGTATCATATCTATCTCACCCTCTCATCTATTTTATATCTATTTGTATCTTTGTAGTGATAGATTATTTATCCTGTAATGAGCCCATCCTAGAAACCTAACATATAGTTTTCAAATCACATCTCTAATGACCAAGGCATCTAGTAATCCCTTAAACTATTCTATGTTGTGTACTCCTCCTCCTAGTCTTGAGAGGGAATAATCACTCCTCTACCACTTATATCAAACTTAAAAATCCATCTAAGCATAACCCTCCCATGGTAACCCCATCAGTGTCAGTACCTAGATGTGCTCATAATCCCAACAATGTAGAATAAACCCAACACTGATCCCATATCTCTTGTGGGCAAAAAACCCCCATAGCTCTCAATAAATCTAAATCAACAACATAGGTTCCCATGAAAACATTATGTGATCCAAAATCATCTCCATGAGCACCCCCAATAATAAGTAAGATAATATCTTAGTGCCCAAATTATGCAATGCATAATAGGTAACCACTATCATAATCATAGTTAGCAACAACCTTACATCCCTATCCCTCTGATATAATTGTGTATAATGGAAGCCTCTAAAGTGCCACATCATAAAATCCATGGCATCTATGTACAAGAACTCCATAAACTCATTTTAATCATCCCTCTCAATGTGGTAGATTGGCTCACCCTGTATGGGTAGTTGTATGATCCTATGGATGTCCTCATGAAAGATAGTCATCTCCCTTGTAGGCATCAAGAAGGTATTAATGGAAGGATCCCATTTCTTGATGAGTGCCACTATCTAGCTGCATCTCAAGGTATATTTTGATAGTACTTCATACCCCAAAGGCTTACATCCTCCATGTGATCCCAATCATCCTCGATCATCCCTCATTGAATCTTTTCAAATATATAGGTTACCTAGTCTCTCATCTATATCCTCTCACATTCTTGCATAGTTTGATAGTAACATCCTTACTTTATTGAGAAATTTTGCCTATGAACTGAACCTTTTCCACCTACCTCCTATTCTAATCTATTCAACCCATAACATTTTCTTACTATGACCTACACCCACAGCTTATACACAATAATAAAACCTTAACCTATCGTATTTAAACCCTAAACAATCAACCTTTTACCTAAAACACCTAAACCCAATCTTAAATTATTACCTACCAAACATATAAAATTACCCTTACCCTCAATTTTACCTAAACATTCAAAAATTACACTTTAATCCTTAAACATTCAATAAATTTTCAAGACATACCCAAATCTTGTTGACCATCAATGCTTAGGGTGACCATCGATAGTCTTGAGAACAACCATCGATAGTCACCAAATAATAACCTATGATGGTTAATTATCAACCATTAATGATCAGTAGTGATTGACAATAGATGAAAATAACCACCAATGATCATTATGATGTGACTACCAATGATCAAGCCAATCTCTAACCTCCCAAACCACCTACCCACACATTGTAACAACCTAAAATTTCTACTTATACCTACTAAAACCAACCTTATCTACCATGCCCTTCCAATTTTAGATCCAAACTAGCATATTAAACCACATAATTAACATAAATACCTAAACCCTATAACTAGATCACACCAATAACAAACCACCAAAACTAGCTCATTATTTGTAACTTTGAATCTAGTCTACCAATTAAAAATAATGCCTACCTCATTCTGCAATCACTATCAAGGAGGATCCCTAGGACCCACTACCTAGCCTTATGCTCTCCCTCATCCATGCTACATCCTTATTGGTTCAAACTCTAGTAAACTCAAACCATCTTAACAATCTCACTCAACCAATCAAATACTAGCAAACTGTAACTATTTTCTCACAAAGTGCCAAAAAATCATCATCAAATGTCAAACTTCACAATGAGAGAAAAATACCCATGGTGGCACTTTTGTCTTTGCCCTTTTAGGATGACATGTGACTATTGATGGTCAAGGTGATCATCAATGATCGACCCTGATGGTCAACCATGACCATTAATGATAATATTTTTGAGGTTTTTTTCCACACAACTTTATCAATCACATCTTCATCTAACACACCAAACCAAGTGCCCACAAAATGAGTTTCCCTTCTTTGACAAACACAACTACACCATGTCAACCTCAACACTTATCATTTTGGTTAAAACTTTCACATTTTTTTGATGACTTTGCCTTGGTCCTTTTGACTTTAATAACTAAATTTCCAAGTTAAACATTTTAAACTTTCACTACCTTATGCACACTTGACCAATTTATATCTTCTTAAGAACACTTCCTAGCTTAGATACCCATGACTACACTAATGTTGTCTAGGACACTTGCATTTACAAGTGTCACCCTACTGTCACATATGAACATGTGGTCTACTTGTAATTTGTCCTTCTAATGCCAACCTTTATTTTTATCAACCATAGAAACCTAGTCATTTTGCAATATTAGCTATCATAATTAGTCACACTTCATGTGTATATTTGCACTTTAGTGCCCAACCTACCACTCACTTCATTACCAACTTACCCACTCATCAAACCTTCACCTAATTTTGTTTCACCTCATCAATTCCTAGTTTGAGGTGGAACACCTCATCCCATGCTTAAGGCAACCTAACCTTCAACCTACAATCCATTTTTTATTTTTCACCTTCTTGATACAAACTACACAACAAAAACAGGTAAAATGTAAAAACTAGAAAACTAAACACACTAGCTATAGATGTTGAAACACCCCTAGACCACCTTGAGACCCCTTAGGGGCCATCCCATAAAATTTTTGACCATAAACATAAGTCAGGTTAGCTAACTAACTAATGAACTAAACCTTTTACCAAACTTTACCTTTGATCCTCGATTGTCGATGATCACCCTAACCATTGATGGTTAGGCTTGACCACCAATGGTCGGGTTCCAACTACTTGAACACCTAACTCCAACTTCAACTCCACTTTGATTTTTTATAATTAGCTTGCTTGATCTACTTGTGGATTAATACTTATTGAAGATAAATTTAGATATCAGGTTAAACCTCTTCTTAAACCTACACTTCCACCTCTCTCATTTTTGTATAAAGAGAGAAGAGAAAGAACTGAAAAGGGATCCAAACTATTAAGATCTTCTGGTATCAAAACTTCTTTGGTAGACCACTTTTTTAATGAACCAATGAATTGAAAAGTGTGATAGAGACCTAAAGTTCTACAACTCATTTACCAACATTCAAGTATCATTACTCTACAAAAATTACTCCAAGATTCATGCAAAGATCCCTCAATCATTCTTCAAATTAGTAACCAGGAAACTAAGTATCTATTTTCAATAATTAGATACTTTCTTTTTATTTTGAAACCAACCTAACCCAAACTTGATTTTTAGGTTCCCATTATAAAAATTCATCAACTAATTATATTAAACTAGACTAGAACCCATAGTAATCATTGTTAATCAACCTAACCACTGACAATTTGTTCTATCAATGGTCACCCTAACCACTGACAGTCACACCCAACTACTAATGGTCACTATCAAAAAAATCAACAACAAGATATTTTCACCCACTAGACTTTAACCAAATATCATTTCCTAACCTCTCACCTGATCATAGAACCCTGCCATATTTTATAAAATATACCCAATCTATTTAGCATTAATATCAATCTATGTATTGTTATTATTAGTCAAATATATCTTCTTGTATTATAGTCTAGTATCTTATATTATTTATACAAGTACATTATCTTTTGATTTCTCAGCTTGATTGTTTAAAAGTGTGGATTGATAGCCTCCAAGGAAGTTCGTGATTCTTAGATCTAGCTTACTAGGAAATCCACCCTACTATCTAACTAATCAACCATTTCTTTAGCACTTTCTTACCTATAGGTCATTCCTCCCAAGCCAAAGAGGAGTATATACAACCATCTAGATCAATGCATGTAAAACATATTAGGGTATACTAACCATACCCTTTTCAAGTTTCTTTTCTCTTTCCTCAAAATAAGATAAGTGAAATTTCTTTAAAATAGTAATCAGTGTGGTTAGATGATGATCCCTGACCCTAGTATCTTTGGGGTCTTTGATTCTTATGATCATGCTTTGGGAATGGATCCTTATAAATACCAAGTTACACATTTGTTGATTGATTCAAGGTAGCTTATTCTTTAATTTATATATCACTCCTTTTAATTAGATCTTAGATATAATTTTTTAATTACATACATTACTCAGTGTCATGTCCTTTTACCTTATGGTATTTACAAAACTCATCTTCATGATATTAATATGGTTTTGGTTGGTAGTCATCCATAGGTCTTATCTCAAGTAGAGTAATCATGTTGGCGATGACCACTTAATCTAAGATTGTTTCTACAAGAATCCTAAGCTTATAAGGGGTCTTTTGCTAGGGTGAGGCTTAGGCTTGCCTCAAGGGACTCTGATGAAAGAGAAATTAGGGAATTATTTTGGGCCTTTCCTTTAGATATTTTGTACATGTTATTGCTTAGAAGATGTCACCCTATCACCTATGACATTTTTGTTCTTATTGAAGATCTTGGACTTTACTAAAAAAAAAATCTTGATTTGAAGTGTGTTCATTTGAATAATATAGTTTGATCCCCTTTTCAATAAGGTCTTTTTCTATCTACATTCCCTTTTCTATGATCTCATTGAAGGTTTTGTCAGGCTATAATTTTAATTGATACTTCAACTCTGTATTAAGGTTATCCACAAATATTTTAGCTAATTATTTTTTAGGTATAGTACATCTTAATTGGCTTGTCAAGCTCTACCATCTTTGTAGGAAATACACTAATCTCTCATTGCTTCATTTTTTAGTATTTTAAAGGTCAATAATGGTGATATCATGATCAATATTATAGGAGAAGTGTCCAAAAAAATTATATGTTAATCCTCCAAAATTTGATATTGACCCTTTGAGCAAGTTCATGAACCATTACAAAGTAGCTCCTATAAGACTCTTAGAAAATAGCCTCAATAGATAAGAATCCTCATAGGATACCTCATGGAAATCTACATAAAACTCCTAGACATGATCTCTAGGGTCCCCCTTTCCCTAATATTTATCAAATTTGGGTACCTCAAAGTGTGAAGGGAAGGGGATATATAAACTACTCATGTCTAATGGTGATGAAAAAAAGTCTTTGTATTTGTATTTAAGGTCTTGAGATCATTGATCCATCTATTAAAGTGTATCTTTCATCATTTTCCATTCTTGGGCAAAGTTAGGATCCCCAAGAGGATTGGTAGTTTGATTTTGACTACCTTAAGGGATATGATTACTATGTGTATTATTGACATTATTGGTATTACTAGTGTTTTTAGTGTTATTGGTGAAGTTGATGTTAGTATTATTTTATCTAGGAGATGGTGGGCATTGATTACAGAGTAAAAAAGTTAATTTATTGTGTCAATTAGTCAAGGTGATCTTCAATGATATCTTATCTAATATTAGCCTCAGTGTAGCTATTAAGAAAGGGTTTTGGGAATTATTCTTTGAAAAATCCATGGTCCATGCCTTATTCTTATTGGGGTATGTGACTAATATGTTGACATGGGGTATTTTATCATGATGGAGGGTGGAGTAAATTATTTAATAGGGTATGATCAAAAGTGGAAGGTAGTATGCCCCATATTTCTATGTCTTAAGATAGGCCCTGGTCATAATTTTCATGTAACTAATGGTCAATGAGGTTTCTTACCTCATCATTATATAGGGGTTATATATTTCATTCTCTCCCCTAGGTGTGTGCATGTCACTATGAATTTTATCATATTCCTAAGTTGGGTCAACCATATGCCCTAATAGATTGTTATCTTGGTTGGAGCCTTATCTAATCTAGAGTTGGGCTCGGGTGAAAATGACCATTATGAAAGGATGATGAGATGAGATGTTATGGATGAGATGAATTTATCCAAATACTAATTATATCTAGATGTTGAATCACTAGTGGTCAAAATATGATGATGTGAGAAAATGGAATGACCAAGAATTACCAAAAGATAAAATATTATAAGAAACCAATCTAGCAAGGATGAAGGATGAGTGATGCGATCAAATAGATTTTTATACTATAAAATGGACAAGTTGATTGGTGATAGAGGACAAAGGTACCTGATAGAGATGAAAATAATGATGGGTGTTAGATTAGGATCTTACAATACTATGTATAGTGATAATCTAAAGTCAAGAAGATATGTTAGATAATGATTCAAGGAAAATGGGTGGCCACTAAGATTTGTATTTTAAGATGAAATATAGTATTTAAATAGGATGATATGGATCGAAGACAAGAAATGTGTGATATTTATGGGATGTGATATTTGAGGAATAAATTTTTGGATAAGAACCCCAACTCAAGATGAATTATAAATAAATGGGAGGAATGGACGTGGATGAACTAGATACCAAATAAAAGTGGTGGTGAAATGGGTTAGGGGTTAGATGGTAAGGGAAGAAAGAAATGAATATAAAGTGATGTGATATAAGGTTAGTCAAAATTATGGATATACAAGTGGATTATGAATGGTGAATAAATAGGATGGCTAAATATAGTATGAGATAGATAACCAAATTACATGAATAGATAAGAGATAAGATGATATGCACAAGATAATTTGTGAAGATATGAAGGGGAATGAACACTATATGAAAGTGTTGTGAAGTAGATATGGGTAATATAATTATTCAATGGTTAAATGTAATATAGAATGGGGATGATAGATAAAAATACTCAAATATGTAGGAAATAGAATGGTATATACAAACTAGAAATATATTACTATATGAAGATATTATAAAGTATGAGGGGTAAATTAGTGGATGGTAGATGTGAGAAATGGGATATTTGGATAGGTTATGAGAGGATATGACAATATAAGTTCAAGAAGGATGGATATAGGACAATATGATGGAAATGATACAAATGGATATGAGGTGAGAAGATATATTTAAACTAGTCTATAAAAATGTGAGAGATGATTACTATATGAAGGTGTGGTGAGGATAGACACTATGTTAAATATGATATGGGTGGATAGTGGGATGTATATACAAAATGGATATGAGATATAAAAACAAAAGGATGTGGAGAGGAAAAATGTATAGATGAGATGGATAATTATAGAAGAATGACTAAGAAACTATATGCAAATGCTATAGGATGGATTTAGTGGGGATGGTTACTATAGGATGAATGAGGGAGGATATAGTATACGTAAATGTGTTATGAAATGTATAAAACATTGATCAAAATATATAAAAAATGGTATAAAAAGTGGATGGATACTAAGAGATATGGAATGAATATAGATGATATGGCTACTATAGGATGGATGTAAATGTAGTATGAAATGGGTATGAGGTAGTGTCATAAAAATTGTCTTATCCTACATCCAAAACTAAATTGGACTGATATCTTTTTAGACTATGTAGGTAGCACCTGGCCACCTTTCAAGTGCCCAAGGATAGCTCGAGCACCATTTATCCCTCACCACCATCCCATCTCTTGACTAGTCACTCAAAAATCACATAACATTTTAATCCTTGAATATTACTAAAAGAATATCTTTATCACTAATCAATATCCCTTGTCATTATTTTGAGCTTCCCTTAACATATATCCTTGTTATGGGACTTATCCATTAGCTCGAATCCATCCTCTTTAATAACTGTCAATTTGTCAAATAAATCACTTTCTAGACATTCATCATTTGTATATATGAATCACATTAAGCTCCTTCATCATAACTTTTGGGGCATCTATTTGGCCAATTGGGTAATCCTAACCCTATTCAACTATGATTCTTATCCCACCGTGGGATTCATGTTTGAGTCACCATTTCAGTTAATTTTTCTTCCCACATTCTCCCTTGAGGGGGCATCATATCCCACTAAAATTGACACCATCTAACATCATGTTTTTCTTTAAAATATCGTTACTTCATTCCATTCTCAACACCCTTTCAAAGAGGGGAAAATGTATGCACTAAATTATGCTCACCCCACTAAGTATACTAATTCCTTTTAATTTATCCCAATTCTTATATCTCCTAACTAAGATAACTAATTACCTAATAATCCCAATCCCATTCCTATATCCCATAAACCTTTATCCCATCCTCAAACAAATTAATTATCTCATTACACTCTTAACAAGACCTATTATCTACTAATCTACTCCTTAAACACATTTGATAATTTAAAATTCATATTTATCCACCTACCACCCTAGCCATTCCTACAACCCTATGAACCCTAAAACCTCATTAATCCCTATCTAATCCCTTCATTATCCCCTAGACCTATGGAGAAGCCTCTAGAATTATAAAATCTCCTCCAAGTTTCTATAAGTCTCTAAACTAGAGACTTTTAATAATTTAAAATTCTTCATAATTTCCTCCATTTTTCTTATAAAATATTATGCTTGGGTAATGGCCAAGACAAATTGGGAAATAATCTAGTAAGCCATCAAGCTCTCATATTGCATCCATAATAGCCTTATTACCCCCATCCAATCCATTATCGATTTCACTCAAACATTGGAATCCATTGTCAAGAGGTTTTAAAGCAATCCAACATCCCAAATTTTGATAGCAATTCATTTAAGTGAAATTCCTACAATAGAGATATAAAGAGGTAAAAAGGATGGTAAAAATGTTTTATTTTTTCTGATTTACTTCTTCTATTCATTCTTGTTGGTGTTATTAAATTTTATGTTTTTATTACTATTTTGATAATATTGCTTGAACCTAAAATTTGGTGCACACAAGCTAAACAGACTAGGGTCTATAATGTAATATTTTCATAGACCCAAGAATTGAGTAATTTTTAGATTTATCTTGATATCAAGGACACTCAGATTATTGATTTAAAAAATACTAATGTTGATAAGCATAATTTGATTAATAATCTAAGAAAAAGTATTTTTGATAGAAATTCAATGCTTGCCCAACATAATGATAGAATAATGGAGCTCATTGCTTGGTATTTTGAGTTACAAGCCTCTATTCATGATATGAAAAGATAAACATGAGATATTTCAATTTAGACAGAGGTTTCAACAAGAGTTTTTCCCTCTTTCCCTATTCCATTACATGAAATAATCTCTATCTTGCATATCACCCTGAAGAAAATTCAAAAATTGGAGGATGAAAATTCCAAACTTAAGGAGGAATATCAAAATCAATTGGTAGAATCCCAAATATAATTTTATAAAGAGCAGGCTTCTATCTAACACATTTGTGTTATTTTTGAGAAACTATTAGCATACAGGCAGCCTTCATCAATTTATGTTCTTTTTTTACATAAGCAGTATTATAAATGGTATATTTAGTTGGTTTCCCTTGTTTTTTCACATATCATTGAAGATGAGTATTTATTTATGGACATTTTTGTAAAGATCACTGAATAAATGTAGGATACCATTTATGAGTTCTATAATTTCAATTTTTTGTTAGGATATCAATCTGGTTTTCTAGTAAATTTATTTGTTGGAGAGACATAATTAGATGTCTTTATCTCCACTCTAAGGAACCAAATCATATGAAAAAAATCCAATAATAGATTTCTTGAATTACAAATCACCATTGAGTTATACATGAGACCACAATTTATAGAAGTAAAGAGACTTATTTCTTATTTTCAACCATTATATCATATGCTTATGAAGAACAAGTATCATGAGCTATTGAGATCTAATATTGTTGTTTTTAGAGATTTTCTAAACCACCATTATGTCAATGGTTTCAATGTAATTATTTATAGGTGGGAGACCTTACCTATTGAGTTGAAGTTTAGGGAAGTCCTTAGCCCCACCAATATTAAATGGAGTCTAAAAAGAGCCAAACCAGTTTTCCAAATAATCATTTGGTGCTTAGAGGAAATAAGTTTAGATGTTTGGATTGGGATGAGGTTTAGGCCTCCTATCATTCTGTGTCCTCTATCTCCATTGTGGTGTTGGAATTCTCAAGTAGAAGTTTAATTTAAATCTTAGGTGAATAAAATTATTAGAGATCTTGGATTCTTGCTAAGGGGCCACCATGATTAGGGCCATAATTTTGAATTTTATGATCTGAGTCAAAGGTTTGAATTAGGAAATATGTATTAAGAATAAATCATCCCACTTATTTACAAGAGGACTTACAAAATTTTAATTGTAGGAGAGAAATGATGAGCATTTCATATAGCTCATAATAGTTATATAAATTATCCATAAAGTGTTGCATTTAGTTATATATTGTATTGCATTTAATAGTTAAAGTTTTATCTAAGTAGGATATTAATGCAATTTATTATTTGTTTGTATGTAATTTATTATTGATTCTTTACCTTATTATTATGTCTAACTTGGATGAATAGTGTATTTTTGAGTACAACAACACATCCCATAGATGGGCTAATTTTGAGTAGAGGAACACATTCTAAGGATGGGGTAATTTTGAGTACAACAAAAAAACCCAATTATGGGGTGAGTTTGAGAAGGCAACACATATTTTTTACAACTCTTTCGACTATAATTTTGAGGATTCAACAAGTGATCTTTAAAGATTGAATGCTTCAAATACACTCCAAAGACACTTTAAAATTGATTTGAATATGTTATGGGTGTGCTCCAAATACATACATAGGATTCTCTAAATAAGTATTGGAATGCTATAAAGATCTATACAAGGTGATTAAAATACCTATATTAGATGCTCTAAAGATATCTAGATGTGCTCTGAAGACTAGAAAATTATGTGTAATACATGTTGTTGAGAGAAATTAGGAGAATTTTCTAATTTTTTTTTTAAATAAAATAATAATAATTGGATGAAAATGATAGTTGTCAACCAGAAAACTAGTATCCATACAAATCTTTAGCCCCCTATTGCTTCTCACCCCTCAAAAAATTCTCCCTAAGAAATAGTTTCTCCTATTTTTAAGGTTCATATATTTTATAATATATAATGATGCATGGGACCCCTCTACCTAAGAATATCAAAATAAGATGGAAAAGTTCACCACCCCAAATAATAATACTAGGTGTTATTCAATCATTCATTCATTAAAGTTTATGATGTGGCATGAGGGAAAAGTTTTCCACCCAAAAATATGACTTTTCAACTCAATATAAAATAGAAACAATTCAATAAAATAATAATAACATGGAATAGTCCAAAAATGACTCTTAAACTCAGTCTAAAATAGAAATAATTTGTAGTATCTCTAATAGAGCCAATATATGAATGATGCAAGGAGATAGAGGCAGGGTGGAACCATTGAAATCTCTTCATTCATGACACTTGTTTACTATTATTATTTGATTACAATTAATAAAAAATGTCTACTTTCCCCTCATATTCACCATTGGGTCCCTATTGAATACAAGTAAGCCCTAAAAATCCTAATCTCCACCATTTCATTATTTGCTTACAGTTAATAAAAAATGTCTACTTTCCCCTCACATTCACCATTTGGGTCCCTTTTGAATATAAGTAACCACCAAATAATCCTAATCTTCACCATTTCATTATCTTGACCATTTCATTATTTGCTTACAATGAATAAAACAATGTCTGCTTTTCCCTCACATTCACTATTTAGGTCCCTATTGAATACAAGCAAGTGTTAAATAATCCTAATATCCAACATTTCATTATCTCAGCCATTTCATTATCTTGACCATTTCATTATTTACTTATAGTTAAAAATGTCCAATTTTACCTCACATTCACCATTTGGGTCCTTATTGAATACAAGTAAGCACAAAACAATCCTAATCTTCACCATTTCATTATCTCGGCCATTTCATTATCTCAACCATTTCATCATTTGCTTACAATTAATAAAAATGTCTTCTTTTCCCTCACATTCACCATTTAGGTCCCTAATGAATATAATTAAGTGATAAACAATACTAATCTCTGCCATTTTATTATTTGCTTATAGTTAATTAAAAATGTCAATTTTTCCCTCACATTCACCATTTGGGTCCCTATTGAATAGAATTAAGTACTAAACAATCCTAATATCTGCCATTTCATTATCTCAACCATTTCATTATTTGATTATAGTTAATAAAAATGTTTTATTTCCCTTCACATTCACCATTTGGATCCCTATTGAATATAAGTAAGCACTAAATAATCCTAATATCCACCATTTCGTTATCTTAGACATTTAATTGTCTCATCCATTTCATTATTTGCTTATAATTAATAAAAAATGTATGATTTTCCCTCACGTTCACCATTTGGGTTCCTATTGAATACAAGTAATCATTAAACAATCCTAATCTTCACCATTTCATTATCTCATCCATTGTATAACAAAAATATAGGTCTATCTGAATCTCAGTGATTTCATAACTTAAAGAAGTAAACAATGAATAAAAGGTTCATGTCAAGCTAAATAAATCACAAATTTTATATATAGTAAAAAAATACATTGCATAGATTAAAAACTTGATAAGAAGCATCTGCATAAATGACAGTGAAAAATAGGGTCAACGCTTCCACCACTAACACCACAGTTAGCCTAACAGTCAATAGTATAATGTTTTTGGGCTTTTAAAAGGAAGAGAGAAAAATTGAAAGAAAATAATGGAAAGAGAAAAATATAAACTTAACCCTAATTTTGAAGTGTAGGGGAATTTTTAATTCTATAATAATTTAAAAGTTTATATAAAAATTTGTAACATATTTAAAAATTATTTAAAAAATTATTTATATATTTAAACATATTAAACATTAAAACAATGTACATTATTTAATAAAAATATTTAAAGATTTAATCATAAATAAAAATAAATAATAAACTCAGATAGTTTTTGAATATTAATATATTTACAAATTTTTATTGTTTATTTTAATTATTCTAATTAAAAAAGTTTATTTATATTTTTTCATTAAATTACATGAATAAATTATCTAATAGGGATTTGACTCCTTAATTTTTAGACCCTATAGAATAACTTTGAGATAATTTAATTCACCAATTCAAATACCTATGAGAGATAATTTCCTTTCTTGAATTAACAAACTAATATTTGGAGAGGAATTCAACCCCAAAATGTTAATTAAAATAAGTGATGCAAAATTGTACCTAGTAATTCAAAGACCTAGACTTGGGAAAGTATTTTTTGGGTTTATCTAAATTATGGTTATGTGAGGGCATAAGCAGTCTACACCATACCAATATATAAATATTAACTTTTTATTCATGATAACAAGTTGTGTGATATATTAAATCAGATTCAGGGTTAAACATTTTGGCCAACAACACAAGTACTTCAACTTTGAAGCTCAATATTGTGGTTGAAAATATGTGGTCAAATCACATCCATCTAAAATCAATTAAATTTAAATATAAAAATATAAGCTAAGCAAATTTATTCCTCTTGAAAAAAATGTTTTAATACAAGTATCATAGAAACTTCATTTATCAATATTATATAAATTATATTACTGCTATAATACAATATTTAATTATATCTCTTGGGAAGAATTTCAAGGGAATTTTGACTATTAACTAGTACATCCCAAGATTTTCCATTCCCCTAGTTCCTAATCACCCACCTAATCCGTATCTAATCCCATACCTAATCCTAATTAGTCCCTAAGATGATTCTATAATCCTCCAATTCTATAACCCTCTCTATTCTCACCCCTCCTCTCTAGAAGCCTCTAAATCTAGAGGCTTCCAAGAATAATCCCCAACCCTTGATCTCCCCAAGCCAACTTTGAATCTCAACCATTGATCCTTCCCTCCTCTTTCTATTTAAAAAACTCCATTATTTCATTAGATCTAACTAAATATCATCTAAAAAATCCATGTCCAACTATTAAAGTGATCAAGTCTAGTCTCCATGTAAATCTAATCCATCATCAATAGTCCACGATCATGCCAACATAATGTCAAAATTCTGAGTCTAAGATAATCAATCAAATCCCCTTGTTTTAATATTCTATTTAATCATGATTTAGATAATTTAGATTTAGGATTATAATATTGATTTGAATTTTGAATTTATCTATTGCATCTAGTTATAATGTTTGTAAATCTTACTTAGGTAGTTTGATGTTTGAGTGGATTTAGAATTTCTAAAAAGTGGTACATCCAAAGATGGTTTCATAAGAGTGATAGTCCATGACCTAGATCTTTATGCAATAGAGTGAGGTTGAAGTAAAACCTAGAATCATCTAGGTGGTTGCATGTTGTAACATAAGGTATTTCATATATGACACTAGCATCAAACCTAGATAGTAGCATCAACACAACTATCCTAGGATGATGTTACCATCTAGATGACTAGAAGCATCAGAACTAGAATATGATGAATGTTCTAGAATATATTTCCAACATACTTTTAGCTTGTTCTGAATTCATAATTACATTAACATCAAAATAAGCTAATTAATTCACTTATTTATCATTTATATATTTAGCATAGTCTTACCTTCCATAGTTAGGCTATATCAACATAATAAATTTAGTGTATGTGTATATCTAAGTTTAGCACCTAGTTAGCCTAATATAAATATGATTATCACCCTTATGCCATTTCATTACTATATACCCCTTTAATAGTCTAGATAACACCAATATAGATCATTTTAGGGTTAAACATTTGGTGAATAAAATATGTGAACATCAAACCCTAGGACAAATTAAGGTTTTCTGATTCCTATACTTTATTACAAATTTTTAAAAAATTCATTTATGAAGCAATGTAAAATGTTAGTGTAAAAACTTGATTTCAAATGGAAGACAAAGAGGCATTGATTAATCATATCAATAATAACAATGGCTTAATAGATGCATTTTTATGTTACAAGAGATGAAATAAGTAAACAAGATAAAACTAAGGTTGTCTCACAAAGTAATGGTGAATCCTTAGAAGGTATTATAAGTCATACCACACTTATCAATCTAACCAATATGGTGGGGGCATAGATTATATGTTTAAACCTTTGTTCCCTGAAACTACTATTGATACATCTATCATGGAATTTCCCATTGTTTCAGCACAAGTATTGGTTTCAATGCCTATTACTACTCAAAACATTTTTGTGTCACCTTTGGTGACTACTCAAATTACCAATCTAAATCTCACTAGGCCTAAAGTTCAATCATTCCTTCAAGTTATAAAAACTTTGGAAGATAATATTACAAACACTAAATAAAATGCTTTAAAATCCACTTGTGTCATAGATTTGCAAGATGTGTTGCTTAACCCTCTTGCACTCAAAATCTATTTACACCCCCTACCAACCAGATTTAATGTACCTAAGTTCATATTTTATGATGGCAAGGGTGATCATGAACAAAATATTTGAACATTTTATGTGGCATGTCTTGACTATACTTTCAATAATAAACTTTTGACCAAATTATTTCTAAGAAGCCTCAAAGACTATGATTTGAGGTGGTTTTATGATTTACCTCTCCAATCCATCAAAGCATTCAAACCTCTTAAATACTAGTTATTAACACACTTTTGCATTAACATTTCTAAAAATGTTTCATATGCCCAAATTGAAAAAATTAAACAAGGAACCAAAGAACCTATCTATGAATAAGTCTTGAGATATAAGACAATGCTAGCCAAAATGACCAATTTTCTGGTAAATAAAGAGTTGTAAGATATGTTCAAAGTTTGCTTGCTCCTTTACATGAGTCCATTTTTTAAAAAAAGTTAAAATATGTTTATGACTTCTACCATGTTGTATAGGACCATGAAATGAATCGTATGTCATTAAATAAGATCAAGTATGTAACAAACACACCAACTACATCAACATCTAGTACTAAATTCATAACTAACCCATGTTATAAGGTAAAAAAGCTTGATCCTAAAAATAAAACAACCACCATGGTTAACATAGTTTTATATTAGCCTAATCAACTTGTCCTATCTAATGCACCGAGGAGATAATTTACACATTTTCCTGAGTCCCTAGATTCATTACTCTCATGGTTACTAGAGTGTCAGCTTATATTTCTCCCTCATATTATTGAGGTTGATATGAGTCTACCTATACCCAAAATATATGATGTGAATGGTTATTATAATTATAATTAAATAACATGACATTATATAAGAATATGATTCACCTTGAAACACAAGATCCAAGATATATTGATGACCAAAAGCTTATATTCGAATATCCTCCAAAGGAATTAGGTTCACAACCTCAGGTCAACATATACAAAAAAGTATTTAATAATCCTTTGAAAAACTATTCTAAGAAGTAAATATAAGTCCAAATAGCATATAATTCACATCTTACTCTATCAAATTATGGACACCCACTAGATGGGGTTATTGGTACCTACACACAACATATACCTCCTATGGTTGAGAGACCTTTTATTATATTCAATGACTATGAAATTAAGGATGTTGACTCTGATATTCATTCTCTATTCATTTTAGTATAACTTGATAAACACTATATACATAATGCTATGATTGATAATGGTGTAATTGACAATGCTTGTACCACAAAATTACTTACACATTTGGGTTATATTCATAATGATTTACACCCATCTACCATATCAGTTAGAGCATTCAATGAGAGCTCAGAGATGGTTGTTGGCAATATTGACCTACCTTTACATGTTAGTATTTCACATGTGGTTACTACCTATTATATCCTAAATTTTTACCTTAATGAGGGCTACTCCAACCTCCTTAAATTTTGGATAACATTAAAACACCTCATCTTCTGTGCGTAACAATTATTAGAGGTGAGTATCTAGATTATGGGCTAGCTCCCATACATAACACATAAAACTAACCATTAACCTACTTTATTTAAATTAAAAAGGAGATAATGATATTTATAAATAATCTAATGGAGGTGATGCACCAATATAAACTCCACAATCCTACTTGAACCTGCATTATGGAAGATAACTTACAAAATTGATCTCAAAACCCAAGGTTCTCCTAACAAAAATATTTCAAAATGAAGGTAGAATTCAATGTATCCCTCAAGGTATATGAATAATAGGTTTGATAATAGACACTATTAATCTTATTTTTATGCACCTAAATTCACTCACTTTGACAATTACACTAATTTTACTAGTTTAACCTATAACTATATCTTGTAGATAATTAAATAATATCATATTCCCTATCTCCTATATCCCACAAAACTTATTCTACATCACAAAAAGTTAATCCCCTTAATTAATCTACTAACTAAACCTATTCACATACTAACCTACTCATTAATCCATTTTCCAATTTAAAAATACAATTTATTTACATGCACATCTACCACCCTACTAATTAACTATTCTTACACCTCTAAATCCTAATAAATATTTACGAAATTGGAGAATTCTATAAATCTCCTCCATTTTTGTTTCTTTTTCTATAGAATTCTCTATTCTATAGATTTTCAAGGAATTTAAAATTCATTGGAAATATCCTAGCCATTGATCTCAATGGCTCAAAATAAAATTTGAGACATTGATTATTTCCTCCATTTCCTATATAACCAAACCAATTCCTCCATGAAAGATGAAATAAAAAATTGAATCCATCTTTATATCTTACATCCATAACCATCCTTCTTGCATCCATCAAAATATATTTTCAAGTTCAAAGTCCATTGGAAGCCATTATCAAGTATAGTCAAGGAATCTAACATCCAATTATTTTGCATCAAAAAAATCCATTTCAAAATCTTGGAGAATATTTGCAAGAGGTAAAATTATGGAAATAAATATCATTATTTAAATTTTATTATCTCTCTATCCTCTCTATTTGATGTTGATTATGTTTTGGGTTTTATTACTAAAAATAGTAATATAAAGAGAATCCAAAATTTAGGCTATATTTTGGCAACCACAACATGACCATACTCCCTAAAATAACCTATTAAATTTGTTTTAAATGACTTGGAAACTTGTAGGAACAACATGATCTAAATTTATCATCATATTTTTAGAAATATTCACTTATATGTGACTTAAAACTTTGCACTGGTATCTATGATCTTGCAGTAGTGTTTTGATAGATAAAATAGTGATATTGTGTGACATTTTAGTCTTAACCACTAATGGTTTAGTTTTCTATATGGTTTTACCTTTGTGAAAAATCACTACTTTGAAGGTAGTGATCTTTCCCTTTTAATCACATTTTTTCAAGTTAAATTGTAGTTTGCCAAACCTTTTTATTAACATAATATCACTGGTCCTCTTTTTCTTCTAATTTTAATCCCTAGGTAGAAATATTTTGTTTGTATGGAAGCATATATCTATTTTATGTGTGTAGGGAAAAATAAGTTTGCCTCAAGAACTAGGTCATAAATATTAAACTACAATATCATAACTTGTATAATAGTGACCTTGCCCTGATAATAGTGACTTTGTAGGTGGAATCATAGTTTTACCAAGTTTCTAGTTTACTTTATATATTTGTTCCTTATCTATTGATAACATCTCTGAAAGTTATTTTTATTCTATCTGTGTTTCTTGGAAGTGTCATTTTCCTCCTTTATATAGGGAAAGGAAGATTTGATCAATCCATTGATCATTAGTAAGCAAACTATAATATTACAACTTTCTTACTCACAGTCTTAACTTGGTAATCACAATATTGCCATTATGAATTATGGTATTTCATTTCTTGGCCAAAATGGTAAAAAATTGACCTGTCAGTTTCTAATTTATAGACAAAAATTTCTTATCTTTTATTAAATGGTTATAAGACCTCCTTGATAAGCCAAAACTATCTCTTTTCCATCGTAACTATTTTAGAATTTGATCATTTTATCCTAACTATGTGCTTAAAAGGGATATTTTAATTTTGTTGTGCATCCAGGTCAATAGGTATAAGAGGAGGAAAAATCAAAATACAATTCAAAAAAAAATAGCATTCACATGTCAATACCCTTATAGCAAAACCATGACTTTTGAATATTCATTTTTATCCTATTATTTATGATTTTGTAGTCATAGTAGCGATCTTGTGTTTTAATAGAATTAAGGTGTAGTTTAGTTTTTTTAACTAATATTTAAAAATAATATACTTTATTATTTTATATGTGTATCATAATACATTATCTAGATAACCTTTTTTAACGTTCTAGCAGTATATTCAAAATCTGTAAACTGTCATAGTTAAAAAAATTAGGTGATCTATGTATTTTAAAACATTCAAAAGGTTAATTATCTCACTGGTATTTCTAAATTCATCTACATCATATAAAATTTAAAAAAATTATAATTTTCCATTTCAGTGCAAAATCACTAATCATGAATTTTTTAGAATTATGACCTTGCATTAAAAGTTACAATTTTGCTCTAATAGTCATGGTTTTATAGGTTTACTATCATAGTTAGCTACTTGTTGCAAAATCATGACTCACAATCTATTATTTTTCATTTAAGTTTTGGTTTTCCACTCTTTGGTTATTATTTTGTGCCTAACTAGCTGTGCAATTATGGTTTTACAGGGGAGTTGTGGTTTTATATTAAATCAAAATACTTACACTTTTACATAGAACCTCTAAAGATTAAGGCACCCCAATTTGTTTTTCTAATCCTTATGTTTAAAAGAGGGCTGCCAAACTATTATATTTCAATTTTTATTTATTATATACATTTTGATTACCTTTTCTATGGGTTGATTGTATATGTTTGTGTTTCCTCACATAAGTAATTAATTGGGAAAATTTAATTATGTTTTCTTATCTATTACCTCCTTTTGAGTCTAGGATATCATGTGACATGGAATTCATTCCCATGCATGAGCTTATTAATTAGGGTTCAATGATGTGGATTTCATCACAATGTACTAGACCAATATTTAAGTTCTAGTGGAGTATAAAAATCAATAGAGGTGTCATTAGGTACTAAAGTATAATTTCCCATAAAGGGTTCCATGGAGTGAGGGGTGTTTAATCTCTAATATGCAAAGTGTTTAGACAACATCCTATATAAACTTGGTCCCCACTGTATCTTCATGTATATTGGGGACTCCCTTAGAAATCATTGTGCAAACCTAGCATAGGACATGTCATCACTAAATCTTGTACCTTATAGGAGGTTGTTCAATCCTCCTCTAGATTTAGGTAACATTGGAATACTTATGGGTATATGGGTTTACCTATAGTAAAAGTAGACCTCTAGATTTAAGGGCTATCTCCCTGATTGTCCCTTGAAACGCTTATCACCTATGTTAACTGATTTCTTGTGGGAAAATAAATATAAATATGCATGAAATAAATCTAATCTAAGGTGGTATACACCATAAATATTTCCATAATGCTATCATATTTATTTGACTAATAAATAAGACCTACAAACTAGCTCTAAGTCATAAGATGTTCTAGCATAAGTATTTCAATATAGAGGTGATATACATGAGACAAATCAAGGTAAGTAGACCAAAAAGCAAATTGATGAATCCAAGGACTCTTGTATACTTGAAATGAGCCAAATACACTAGCTACACTCTATATGACCTATTATAATAATAATTCCTTGTACTAGGCTTGGAAGGATAAGGAGAAGCAAGGATAGAATCACTAGAATTCACCATTCATCACTTTAAACACTTAGACAAGATGTTCATGAACTCAAAACTATATTACTTGTACCATTCAAATTACAACATCAAACCATCAAGGTTTTACCATACATGGTTTGGAATTATCAAACAAGAGCCAAAATGACTAGTACTTATAAAATGTGAGAGAGGAGAAAGGAGAATAAATTCCAAGAGTCACAAAAACACTTGTCAAGCTGAGAAGAGTTACATCTACATGAGAATGAAGTATAATATATACCATGAAAGGTTTACTTATACAAATTTCCCTCAAATCAATGAAACTCTTTAATTAATGTGTAGGATTCTTCAAAATGCTCTTTGAAAACTACATCATTTAGAATTCATTGAATGCTCCACAATAGACTAGGGATAGATGGGATCATTGCATAATTAAATAGGGTTAGAAATAGGCTCTAACATACATTAGATCTATTCCTAATCATCAATATTCTTTTTTCCAAGTGTTCTCACTGCCTACAGTCATAATCACCCTTATTTCACTCATCTCTCACACTTGGCACTAAATTTGACTTCAATTGTCTAATCCAATCCATAAAAAGGGTGATGTGACACTTGTCAAGAGTCCTCATTCCCTTATATTCATTATTCATACCTTAAAATGTTATAGGTACAATATTTGAGAGAGGGGGTGAGTTAATGAGCCTAGATATTTAAATTACAATTACAACCCTTTTAAACTATTAAATAATCAACATATATCAACATGATAAAAAAATATTAATAAGAGAGTTCATTCATTCAATGCATACACAAGATCAAACACATAACACAGTTCCTATGGGAAACCCTCATGTATAATAAAACCCACTCTCAAGCCTATAACACATGCACTACTATCCTATAAGAAATTAGAAACAAGAGACTAGTCAACTTCTTTAGACTAGAAAACCTTGATCATATCCTTTTGACCAAAGGTATTTAGTGAAACACCTATTTCATAAGGAGAAATTACTCTAAGGAAGACCAAATCCTTTATACCATCCTTTGAACACCTTAACCTTATAAATTATATCTGCAACACTTGATGATGGATCTTTATTTATCTAACCCCTACAAAAACTCTCTCTATCTCTTTATCTCAAATAGACCTCATATGCACACTCAGACCTCTTTGCATATCCTCAATCTACAAGAGAACTTTTATAACATTAAAATAAGACTTGCAGGTCATAAACACACTCATATATCTTTCTCTACTCATAAATTCATCAATTTGTAACTATACCTCTCCTTCAATCCACAACTCTGGCATACACCTTTCACAAGTCTCTCTCACAAGTCTTCGACAAGGCTTACACATATTACACAAGCCTAGAAACTAATACAGTTGGTTTCACTATATATATATATATATATATATATATATATATATATATATATATATATATATATATATATATATATATATATAATTCATGAACTATCAAGTCCATAATATTTCCTTATTGGCAACAATACATGCCTTCACCCTTAACGTATCTCACATGGATCACACTTAAGCACAATCCACTTTCAAATAGGCTTAAGTCACTTTTAGGTCCTATGGAGACCCATTCAACACTTTGACACTTATACAAGAAAAATAAAACATAGGAACACTTTAAAAACACATGGACCCATTCCACATGATCTATAAGTCCTCCTTAAGTTCCAACATCCATCACAGTACCCTTTTGTTTAAGCATAAATTGCTCAAACAACATTTTGTGCATACAGTCACCATGAACAAATATGCAATCACCTTATAAAAATTTATTCATACTACATACAATTTATCAAACCTTTAAAATGCACATATATCATCCTTATGGAGTCTAAAACATGATCCAATAGATAAGTTATCAAAAGATATCAAAATAATATCAAAACTAGCTCAATTACCCTTCTTGAGTTACTTGCAAAACTTGCATGAACACATAATAAAATTTGGAGATAAATAAATTTATCCATACACACTTATATATCTTAAAATCCATATTTATATGTCTATCCTTTATTCTTCTATAACTTCAATTTTTACTATATGGTCAAATTCATCCTGGATCAAAAGATATGGCTCAAAAACCAAACACTAGTCTTTCCTTTGTTAAATTCAAATATTTGAATTCAAATGGTCATAGTTAATATTCAAAAAATATGCTCACATATCATGTCCTTACTATTCAAATTAAACATGCACCTTCAATATTATTTATAATTTAACACATAGGTGCCAATTCTCAAATATTAAACCTTGAACATGTTGACCTCATCTCGTGTAATATTACAACTTTGACCTCATACACTCTGTCAATCTCTTCAATATCATCCTAGCTTTAAAAATTTTAAACAACTATCACTTTGACATCTTGAATTTAATACAAACCATTGATATTTATCTACATGATCAACCACTCACCATTTATCCTTGGAATAATCTCAATCTTTATCTTTGCACAACATTAAACATTGAACACTTGGCACCATCTCACTATTTCTAGACATCTTGGAGCAACACACTCCATTGATGATGCTTGATCTCTAACTTGTGAAAAATTGACTATGGAAACCATTGCAATCTATCTAAGAAGCCAAATTTTATCCTCAAGAAATTTTACCTCACTTACATTTTTTCATTATTAGAACAAATGATCTCGCATAAGAGAATCCAACCATGTAACAATTTGATCCTGGAACCCTCACATGTGTGAGATATAATGACATTAAAATGCTCACTCAAATTTTTTTGACACAAAGCCAACAATGTTAGAAATTAATTGGAAGGATAAATTTGTACATGCATAAATTTTGATGCACTTTGGTGCATGATCTAAAAATTAGTGTAAATCAACTAGGCACAAAATTGAACAAACCCATCTGATCACCTTCCCCAAAAACATCCACATGTTCAATATATTTTACCATTAAAATGATTACTTAGCTCTTCCTTACCTTATGCAAATTTGTCTAAGTATAGAAAAACAATATCAAACTACCTAGGAGCCTAACTTTTCACTTGCATATCTTTTGCCATGCTTAGGTGCATAACTTGGAAATTAGTGAATAAAAAATAGGTAAAATACTGAACAAACTCATATGACTATTTCCTCGTAAAACCTTCATGCATGTGAATGATAAAATCATCAACATGCTTACTCATCTCTATTTAAACATTAAAAACACTATCAAAATTCATGAGAAACCAACTTTAAACCCACATATCTTTCACTATGCTTAGGTGAATGACCTAAGAATTAACATATAGTAACTAGGGACTAATGTTATCACAACCATATGACTAGCTCCCCTTGACTCATCTACACATGGTAATAGTGATCCAAGTGAATTCATATTATGTATAAAATCTCTCAAATCATCCTTGACCACTAATAAGACCCTTTGAACATATTTAAAACTCCATACTCATCCCTGAACATCTTTAATCATGCCAAAACTAGAAATCAACCTAGCTAAATTCAAGCACACTTTGACAAGCATATTACACACTTTTTAATTGTTACTTAAGATATCAAATAAATTCATCCAATCAATAGGACACATCCATGACATCATTGAAAATTCTCCAATAATATCCCCCTTTGTCATTAATTTCAACAAACATCATATAGTAATATACAACTCACCTTCTCTCTCTTTAAACACTCTCAAAATAGGAACTATCTCCCCCTTTGATGAAATGATAAAGTAGGAACCAACTGATCATAAGGACCTAAAAATACTACCAAAATGAGAGGACCGTATTATAAATATGATACAAACTCCCTCTTACCTTCGTCATACCTCTTCTTGCCTTGACAACTTCCTCTTGCCATATGCCAACATTCTCTTCAACCAAGCACTAAAACCAATGAGGAAAAAACACAAAAAACACTAAAATTTGATTTAATTCAACAAAAATTAATGATATGGACTCCCATGAGATCTCTGAGCCATTACACCACTTGAGTATCTTCAAATCTCCATACACCATGAAGAACCATTATGCAGGCTTACTAGCCTTCTCTCTCAAGCCACCTTAAGAACCACCAATAAAAATTCATGATACATACCAACTAGTAAACATGTTATAAACCAACCCAATAAATCACCTTGAAATACTCATTCCCTTCTCTTTTGAATAAACTAAACAAAAAAACACACTTCTTCACACTAGGTCTATCTAGTCTCCTTGTAGCCTTATTTGGAATTTGTAGATCCCACAACTTTCACTAGACACACAATCAAGACCTAAAACTTCATATCTAGAGCACTCTCATATTCCCCTTCAATCACTCAAATTTTCAAAACCTATCTCATCTTATGAGACATACTTCCTTCATAAACTTATTACCTAATTAGGCCCTCAATTTGACAAACACTTAAATAACTTGAGAACCACAAACCTTAAAATCTCTATGACTATTGATTTTACAACCCATTTGGCATATTCAACATATTAAGAATCCTTAGACATAAAATAATAAGGTTGACCACTTTTCTAGTAAAGCACAAAACCCTAAAATATTAAAATAAATGAGGTCAACATAACACCTTCCAATCAGTGCACATTCCTAAAACATCTTACATGCTTGGAGACAATATCACAAACTTATAGACCAAGATTTGATCTTCCACACCTTTAGGAACCCATACATTTTATAACCCATTTTTAGGCCTATATATTCTTAAGCACAAACTAAGAAACCTGAGAGTAACCAAAAATCTCTAATTTGACTTCAACATCACTTCAAACCACAAAACTACCTAAATCATACTATAATAAGATCAATAGACCTTTATATGCAAAAATATCATCTTGATTTTGTATCAATCTCATTATTCCACCATGAAACACCCATTTTGACTCTAAAGACTGACCATACATAATTATCAACATCATGACATTGTCAAAGCATATCTTCTACCTAGACATACCTACTCTAATTGAAAAACTCATATCTAGCCTTCTAGGGCCTTTTCAAGATCATAGATAAAAACATCCCTTGCACTATAATGCTCTAAAATAAAGTGAAGCTAAGAATGGCCCACACTCCTCAATAACCATAGGAATCCTTTTATAGATATAAGACTTTTTAATATTTTTATTCTTATTATTAGTATAAACTATGATAATTGGTTCCTTTTTTATATCACTCTCCTTCTCTTCTAAGATATAATTGATAACACATGGAGCAACTATGGAATCTTGACATACCTTTTCATTTAAAGAATCAACCTTGCATCTTGGAACCTCATTACTAGGTATTGCTAACTAAAATTATGTCCAAGAAATTTTCTCAACAATAACAGGATGTTCACTTGGATCAATACACATCTCAGAACTAACATCAACTAGTACCTTGGTCTTCTCCTTGAGCATGATCTCTTCATTATTAACATGAGTAGATAATGAAAGCACTTGGATTTATTTAGCTTATATATCATTATCCACCATAGATAATAGATTACTTAGACTGGTAGTATCATCATCACTCATACTTATTACCTTTGGTTTCCATGTATTAACTTGTCTTCTCCCTTTTATTCTAGGAACCTAATTGAGCTTATACTAACTTGTAGGCTTTTTCTAGCAGAACCTAATAATGTGACCAATCTATTCACACTTGTATCAAATCACTCTTATTAAAGTAAACTCAACTTTCCCTACTTTATATGGACAAAATATTTCAATGTGTCCTATGTCATAACAACTAAAACAAACTACTCCTTTTTAATAAGACTTACCTTACCTTAGCTTTCCTTATTTGGATAATGCTTAGTAAAGTGTCTTTCATTAATATAATTGAAGCACTTAACCTTGCTCACTCCTTTTGATTGATTACCCCCATAATAGTACCATGCAAAATTATTTTTAATAGGTCTTCTACATTCTCTAGCTCTATGTCCAAACTGATTATAAGTATAGCAGTAACCATTAAAATTTAGATACCTCATGGCATTTGGTTGTTTGATTTGATTTCTTTTTATTATATCACCACTTTCATTCCTTGTATGATGATTTGTCTTCAAAGGTTGATCCACCTTTTTATTATTAACATTCATGTCAACTTGAGAAGTAATTTTGGGTTCTTCATTAAAACCCAATACAAATCTATCACTAGCTTAATTTTGAATATTTAGGAGATCATCCATATCATTAAAATTTTTATCAAACTTGATAAATGATTTCACCTTTCTTACAGACTTCTCCAAATCATTTTTCCAAGATACAATCTTAGAAGCATACCTTGATGAATTATCTTCTTTATCTTTTAGGATTATAGATAGGATTTCCAATTGATAACTGAGATGCTTGACTATATCTTCATGCTCTTTGGCATATTAATTCATTCTTACCTCAAAAATACTAAATTTTTACTCATAGTATTTAAGTTGACACTTCATCTTCTTGTTAATCTTCTTTTCAATCTTTAGTTATTCAAGAGCATTTATCAAATTAGTCTCATAGTCCACCTTATTTTCATCATTATCTAAATCACTACAAGTAGACTCTTTTTGATGTGAGTAACTCCCTTCCTTATCCATGAATAGATATCATCTTTAATGGGACCATCATCTTCATGATCATACTCTGAGTCATTGACTTCACTCTCATCTGATGAGTTACCATCTTCTTTGGTGTATAGACTTTTCTTGTCCTTAAAGTACTTCTTATTGTCAAACCTTTTGAATCCCTTTTTGCTTTTATTAGACCTAAATGATCTCTTTCCATCATCATGACCCTAATTATTCTCTTCATCATCATCTTTATTATACTTATGAGGGAACCTATTAGCAAAATGTCCTATCTCATCAAAACTAAAGCATTTCAGGGGTAGTTTACCTTTATACTTTCCTGAACCTATTCTCAATTTCTTTAAAATAAAATTAATTAGTTCATCCTATCATCCTCTTTGGGTTTCTTACCTTTTAAATTCTTCTTTGGCTTTATCTCTATTTTAAATGTTGTTTCCTTCTTTGATGGTATATCATCATTCTTCCTCATCTCATAGGCAGTAAATGTGCCATGCAATTGATCCATCTTCAATTGAGAAAGATCATGAATTTCTTCTATGGTAGATACTTTTGGATCAAACTTGGGGGATAGAGATCTTAATACCTTTTGAAAAATAGTAGCCTCTTCAAGGTTCTCTCTAAGACCTCTAATGATGTTCACAATCTCATCAACTCTACAAAAAGGATGCCATAGAATCTTATTCCTTCATTTTGATACTTTCAAATTACCTTCTATGAGTCTACAACTTAACAAGCTTGACCTTTGAATATCCTTCATAAATGATCTAAATTTTGTCCCATATCTCTTTATAATATTTATAATGGATTACCTTGGTGTATTAAGTCTATGAATGACCACAATTGAAAGCATTCATTACCTTGGAATTGTTCTAAAAAAACTTCTTATCTACATCACTAGATGGAGGAGTAATAAGAGCAACATAACCATCGACAATATATTTTCTTACATCAAACCCTAGAGACATAATATATGTCCTTATCCTCACACTCTAAAAAGCATAATTGGGTCCATTTAACATCAATGTTTGCTTAGTAGAGAAACCTTCTTGATGACTGCCCATATTATACATTGGATTGCCTTCAAGCTATTAAGCCTTTATCAAAGGACCTACTTTGATACCAATTGTTATAGGTACAATCACTGAGGGGGGGGGGGTGAATTAATGAGCCTAGATATTTCAATTATAATTGCATCCCTTTAAAACTATTAAAAAATCAGCATATATCAACTTGATCAAGTAACATTAACAAGAGAGCTCATTCATTTAGTATATACACAAGATCAAACACAACACATATTTACTTTGGTAAACCCTCATGGGGAATAGAACCCAATTTCAATCTTACAACACATGGACTATTGTCCTATAATAAATTACAAACAAGAGACTGGTCAACTCTTATAGACCAAAAAACCTTGATCATATCCTCTTGACCAAAGGTATTTAGTGAAACACTTATTTCACAAGGATCAACTAACCCTAAGGAAGACCAATTTTTATAGACCCTCCTTTGAGTGCCACCTTATAAATGATTTCTTCAACACCTGATGATGGATATATATTTATCTAACCCTTGTAAAAACTCTCTCTTTATCTCAAATAGACCTCATATGCATACTCAAACCTCTTCACATATCCTCAATCTATAAGATCATGTTTTTGACATTAAAAATAGAACCTATAAGTCATGCACATAGTCATAAATCTAATATTCTTATCAATTCATAAAATAGGCACTCCACCTTTCCTTCACTCCACAACTCTCACATACACCTTTCACAAGTCTCTATCACAAGTCTTCCACAAGCCTTACACATCTTATGCAACCCTATAAACTAACATATTTGGTTTCACTATATATATAGTATTCATGGATTATAAAGTCCAAAATATTTCCTTATTACACACAATACATGCCTTTACCCTTAAGTCATATCACATGGGTCACACTTAAGCACAATCCACTTTCAAATAGGCCTAAGTAACTTGTAGGACCTATGGAGACCCATTCATCTCTTTGACACTTCTTAAAGAAAACTAAAACATAAGAACACTTTCAAAATGTATTGACCCATTCCACTTGATCTATAGGTCATCCTTGAGTGCCAACATCCATCATAATACCCTTCTATGTAAGCGTAAATTTCTCAAATAATATTCTATACATATAATCACCATGAAAAAATATACATTCACCTTCTAAACCTTTATTCATACTACATATGATTGATCAAACCTTCAAAATTTACACAAATCATCTTTATGGATTCTACAACATGCTCCAATATCTAATTCATAAATATATATCAAAACATCATCAAAATGAGCTCAATTACCATTCTCAAGTTACCTACAAAATATAAATGAACACACAAACAAATTTGGAGCTCAATATCTTTATGTGTACACACTTCTAGATTTACAAATCCATATTGATAGATACATCTTAGAGTCCTCTATAACTTTGATTTTTATTACATGGTCAAAGTCATCTTAGATCGAAAGCTATGGCTCAAAAACTAGACATTGGTATTTCTTTTATTAAACTTCAAACAATATGATAGCATCTTATGTCCTTGCTTCTTAGATTAAACGTGCATCATCAATATTCTCTATATTTTAAATCATAGGCACTAATTCTCAAACATTAAACCTTGAATATGTTGACCTCATCTCATGAAATCTTACAACTTTGACCTCATGCACTCTGTCAATCTCTTTGATATTATCCTACCTGTAACCATGCTAAATAATTATCACTTTGACCTCTTGACTTTAATATGCACCATTGATCATTATCTATATGATCACCCACTCACTATTGATCCTTAGAAGAAGCTAGATATTTATCTCTACACATTATTAAACATTGAACACTTGGCACCATCTCACTGATTCCTAACATCTTGGAGTAATGTACTTTGTTGATGATGTTCGATCTTTACCTTGTAAAAAATTGACTATGGGAACCATCGTAATTTGTTTGAGAATCCATCTTTGATACTCAATACCTTTTACCTCACTCACTTGCATGCTCTCATATTTATACAAAATGATCTCCTCACAAAGGAGAATCCAAACATGTAATAATATTCTCTTATAAATCTCACACATGTAAGATATAATGACATTAAAATTCTCACTCATATTTTCTATCACAAAGCTAACAATGTTGAAAATTACCTAGAAGGCCAACTTTACACATGCATAACTTTTGATTCACTTCGGTGCATGATTTAAAAGACATCATAAATCAACTAAGCACAAAATTGAGCAAACCTATATGATCAATTTCTCCTAAAACATCCACATGTGTAAGATATGATTCTATCAAAATTATTACTCAGCTCTTCCTTGCCTTATGCAAGTTTTGTTGAGTATGGAAAAATAATATCAAACTACCTGGGGGCCCAACTTTGCACTTGAATATCTTTTGGCATACTTGGGTGCATGACCTAGGATTTAGCACATAAGAACTAGAAAAAATACTAAAAAAACCCATGTGATCATTTCCTCTTGAGATCTTCATGGGTGTGAATGATGACATCATAAACATGCTTACTTGACTTTATTGGAATATAGAAAACACTATCAAAATGCTTGGTAACCTAACATTTTACCCATATATCCTTGATTGTGATTAGGTTTATGACCTAAGAATTATCACATAGAAACTAGGGACTAATTTTATCACAACCATATGACCAACTCCCCCTGACTCATCCACATGTGGAAATGGTGACATCAACAAACTACTTACTCATATTTTCTTCCATTAAACCCAAAATGTTTAGATGAGAACAATGATGATCTGGGTGAATTCCACTTATGAATACAAGCTCTCTAATAATCCTTGACCACTAATAGAACCCTTTCCATATGCTTAAAACTCCATACTCATCCTCAAACATTTCTAACCATGCCAAAAATGAAGATCAAACTAGCCACCTTCAAGCACACTTTAACAAGCACATTACACACTTTATCATTATTACTTAGGATATCAAAGCACTTCATCCACTCACCAGGACATGTACATGACATCACCATGACATCATTTATAATTATTCAACATAAATGCCTCCTAATTAAATTTATCACCTTCTCACTAGGCGATCATCTCTCAATCACTATGTTATTCTAAACTACTTGAATTAAAGGTGTTAGTAGAGATAGTTGTGAGCTCTTCTAAACCAATAAATGTATATTAGGGAAATTATTAGGTCCCATTCTACCTCCCAAAGTTATTTTCATAATTTAAAATCCTTATGTACCTATATAACACACAAATTTGTCAATAAAATAAATTTTATACCATATCCCTACAAATAAGGTACAACTCAATCTTATAAGAAGGATCCATATAAAGTTGTCTACAATCCCAAATCACTTTCTTTCTCAAACTAGCCCACATGGATGCAATTCCTTCTTCATATTTCCCATTGGGTCCTTTTCCAGGGCTTTAGATGTTTTTAGGTAGTTCTAAATCTTAAGGATTGTTCATATAATCCTAACATTAAATCCTCTAAAAAATGCCACTATAACCTTGTTTGTGACCCTATACAACATACCCTAGCTCCTTGAGTCCCCATGCTAAGAATTCATATTATTGTGAGCTTCTAAAGTTGGATTTTCGAGCTCATCAAGGCATTTTGAACACCTATCATGTTCTTGAGCCAATAAATGGTTTATCTATGGCTTCATCTATATACCAAAGGATTTGACACACCTCATAACTCCCAATTAAGGTCTTCTAATGCTATAAGAATTTCATCTGGTCTTATGATTAGTATTTGAACTCCTTTAGGAATTAGTTCTAGCCTAAGCCTTGTGGACTTTGACTATGTTTAGCACCTCACTTCCACCTCTAAGTGATTGGTCATGATTATTGGGAATTTTTCAAGTTTTTCCATGTTTAATGCCACTATGGAAACTATCATCCATCAGAATTAAGACCCCTATCACATATTTTCATCATATACTCACTCAATCTATAACTTTCTTATTTCTTGGATCACCCTCTATCTATGATATAATAGAGGGTATATCCCCTATTTTATTGGGAAAATTAGAGATATTAGGAGATCAATTAGGTCTTACATACCCCTTGTACAAATTTACAAGGTTGGACTATCTTTCTAGCACCTCCAAATCTCATAAAATCCTAGTTAGACTTCTTGAATGTTGACTGTGTGCAAGATTCTTAGACATAGACTATACGTGTATTTGAATATGGATCTTGACATATCTTAATAATATAATGAGGATGGAATAATTACAATAAAATTATTCAAATTTTTTTCACACTCCTCATCATCCCTATTAGCCTCTTCAACCATCTCCAACACATACTTAGACTTGACTAGCAGATAGTGTGATTACTCATGAAATGGGAAAGCCTGTAGGTGTATACTGTAGTGTTAGACTATGTATCATTATCCTAAGACCCTCTTTAACTCCTTTATACTCATTATAAAACTGAAAATTTATATTTCACATCTTAAGTGAGGCCAACACACCCATTATTGTGTTTAACTTGCATTGTTACCCTACAGTCAAACTATAGGTGTCTATTCTTATCCATGTTGAGGGCAAGAAAGGTCTTGTAGGTGGCAGTCTAGGTCAAATCCTGAATGTAAACATATTTGAATATTATTTGAGCTCATATTACTACCTTAATACAAAATAAGTCATTTATATGTAGATTATACCTCTACTAGGTGTCATATCATGATAAGACTATTTGGACTCAACTATTGCAAAGAACATTAGCATTCTACATTGAATTAATACTTAAAATGGAGACCTACTTATACCTTATTTATATGGTCAAAAAACCAAACTTTTATTTCAAGGCCTTGACCCTATACTATGGATCCATCAAGTAAATGTTTATATTAGTTTTTACTTCAAGATGCTCTATCATGAGAGGCTCAAAAGTACTATAGGATCCTTCTTTTAGAGGACTTAAGGTAACTTGTCCCTGAACTCTTTTATCAATCTTGTGAGCATGATTCTCAAGACTATTTTCCACTCCATGTTTTAAAATTATTATCATATCACCCTAAAAAATTTTAGACCTTAATTAAGGTCAAAAAAATTTTTAACATCTTTATTAAATCTTCCTAGATCTTTGTGGAGACTTGCAGGTGCATATGCAAGTGTGACATAGGGCAGTGAGAGTGAGATATAAGCAATGTGAATAGTATGTTGATTCAATAACCAATATTAGTCCCCTTTAAAGAGTTTAAAATTTATCCTCTCTACCTATAAGGACTTGAAATAAGTTATATGCTTCCTTCCAACATGTTTATCTCCTATGAGGCACTTGTAAACGCACATTAATGGTGCAGGACTATGTGTAGAGAAGGACAAGTGTCATAGTTAGTCATAAGTATTTTGGAGAGATTATTTTGATTTCTCTTGTTATAAGTATTTGTTCAACATGTCTTTAAACTTTTAATTAAATCTCCATGACTATGCCTAGGACCTTCATTCATTTGATTGTGAGTGAACACTTTTAGGAAACTTGACTATATGTCATGTTCTTAACTACAACTTTATGTGAAACATTTTTAAATTGGTATTAGGAATGAGGTTAACATTACACCATAATAATTGGAATATCACATCACATTCATTTTAAACCATTACAAGGAAGTAAACCTTTTGTAATTGGTGAAACCTAATTGCAAGTCCATTAGTGTACTCAACCTAAAACTTGAGCTGTTTGGCTCATCCAATCACCTAAAAACATGAAATCAATGGTTTAAACCATGAAATAATTAATTACACATCCCTTACAATAAATTTAAATAAGTGGTTTATATGTACAAGATCATACAGGAAGAAAACTTATATGATGTGGGGATTAGTATGCAAAATGAGATAGTCAACTTCTTAAGAATGGTCCATGAAGCATAGGAAACAAATATTTAATATCCTTCCTTGAATTTGAATTATACCAAGCTTACTAAAACCACACATTTGACTATAAACCTCTCTTATTAGTTTCACCATCAAAATCCCTATTGACTATTTTTGCATGTCTAGTAGAGTGATGGAGGATCATAATGATTTTTAGCCATTTCTTATTCTTCCAAAGCTGATCAAGCATTGTGTTTCTCTTAATTTATACTCATTTATTAATTTTAGAAGAATATAATAAACTAGTAATAAGGGTGTGGTATAAATACCTAGTTGGCGATGCATGCATAATCTAGATGAAGATGGAAAACTCCTCTTTGGCTAGGAAGGAATAACCTAAAAATAAGAACACACTAACAAAAGGGGTTATTAGCAAGATAGTTAAGTGGAATACCTAACTTGAGCTAAATCCAAGAAGCATATGCTTGCTAGGAGGATATCAATCTACTGTTTATAATAATCAAGTTAGATATGATAAAGTAAAGTACTTACATAAATTAAATGAAATACAATACAAAATAAACTAGAATGATTGTTAAATAAAATGACTAAATATAGAAAAAGTGGATCAATACATGTGATAAAGGAGGTGAGGTTAGGTTTAAAAATAAAAAAAGGATCTGTGAATAGGTATGAACATAAAAAGTTAGGTTTGGTTGGGGTTAAGGGGCTGAAAATAACTTGATATTATTCTTTACCATAATGGCCATAGGTGGTTAGGTGAACCATCAGTGGTTAAGTTAACTATCGATAATTGGGGGTGACCATTGGTGGTTTTTCTAACTATCATAAATTGCCTATGGTTTTCTGAATGTGATTAGAAAAGAGTTGTAAAATAGGTATATGGGTAGATAGAGGTTCTATTGAGGATCTAGTCGAGAGGAAATAAGGTGCATATAGGTCTAATTAGGTCAGGGAGGTTAGAAATCTAAAATAAAAATACTAATGTATTGATATACCTATAGATTTCTAGTTGGTTGATGGTTGAAGGCTGAAGTAATTTTGCTAGAGTAATTGTACTTTGGCCTCAAAAGTACATTTGGTAGAGGTTCAGGTCTCTTTTATTGATGCTAAGTTATTGAATAAGGACTGAATGTTGGAGATATTAAATACCTATGTGTAATAAGATTTGATAGCTTGAACATGGATATTTTTCCCCTCCCACTACCCTCCTTTTATAATAAAAGAGAGATGGAG
This sequence comes from Torreya grandis, assembly GCA_037957365.1. Classification (NCBI taxonomy): domain Eukaryota; kingdom Viridiplantae; phylum Streptophyta; class Pinopsida; order Cupressales; family Taxaceae; genus Torreya; species Torreya grandis. The sequence goes on along the minus strand of JARHVA010004353.1, from coordinate 105,269 downwards.
GATGGGAGGTTCCCTAGAGGGTGAGGTTGCTAATCATGATGCTTATAAGTTCATTAGCACAGTATAAGGTGAATATATTAAATTATGCCTCATTATCTCATACACAGTTGTAGATATGTTAAGAAGGAGAGGAGGTAAAGAGACATGACCATCAATGGTCATGGTAACCATTAATGGTTAGGCTAACCATTAGTGGTCAAGTGTCTAAGGGTAAAGGGGTCAAAAAAAGGGGTTAAAAGGTTTGGTTAAATGTTAAGCTAGTAAGTTGATGAGTTAGATAACTAGGTGGTCAACTAAACTCAAAGTATGATAGAGGTCCTAAGGCATTTTAATAACTAGAACTATCATGTGTAATTTTATAGTGTCTACATTTTACCCCTTTTTTTATGCAACTTTGAATTAACAATCTATAAAATAAAAAATGGATTAATGGTCAAGTTCCAATTGCCTTGAGTATGGGAGGAGGCGTTTCCCCTCAAAGTGCTAGTCCATGAGGTAAAACCAAAATTGAGTCAGGATTTTATAAGTGATTGATGGTGATTCACTAGGTGGTGACAAAAAGGTTGGGCATTTAAAATGTAAACATGCACATAAAATTTGACTAAGTTCAATAGTCAAGATCATACACATACTAAGGTAGCCAATGTTGGTAAAAATAAGGTTGGTTCTAAAAGAACAAGTGATAGAGTAACTAATCCATAGCATTATTCATAGCTAATTGGATTACATTATAAGTCTCCTAGATAGTGTTGGTGTTTTAAAATGATTCTTAGGTAGGAAGTGCTCCCTTGAAAAATATAAATGGTCTGGTTATACACAAGGTGGTACAAATTCAAATGGTCAACATGGAAAGGTTGGTCAGTGTGATAAAAAATACCAATACAAAGTCATATTACAACCTATAAATAGTTTAGGTAAAAAATAACCAACATCAAGGTGGATGTAATCTAATGGTTGGTCAAAAAAGGGTAATCTCCAAAATGTTTAAGTTTTGACTTAGGGGAGATTAAGTAATATCCAGAATTTGGGGCACTTAGATTAGGTGCAAAAATTGGTTTTTTGTGAAAATATGGACTCTTCTAACCATCAATGGTTAGAGGAACTAAGTTCAACCATATATGATCACCATGACCATTGACGGTCAAGGAAAAACCCTAAAAACCCATGGATAAAAAGTGAAAAAAAAAATCACTTTCACTTTTGATAAGTTTGACCTCTATTCTTTATGCTCTGGTGATTTTTTGATTGTGAATTTGATTGAGAGTGGTTAAATGAGTGTTTATCTGAGGTGTATTTTTTGGATTAGTCGATCATGTTTGTGTTCATGATCAGCAAGGACTAATAAAGCAAGATGGATGAGGGCATAGTCAAGCAGCTAGATGTGGGTTCCATCCTTAATAGCAATCAAGGAATGAGTTAGGTGATGTTTTATAATCATTTTTTAGGTGATTAGGTTTTCTATTTAATTAAATTAGATTGTGTGGCTATTGATTTGAAATGGTTTTCAGGTGTTTTGACCTAGATTATCATTTTGACAAAATTAGGAAAATTGAATCAAGAAAATTAAAATTTGAGCGAGATTTTAGGTTGGGGTTAGGTGATAAGGTAGTTTTGGGTAGTTATTTTGTTAAATTTTATTATTTTTTATTGTTTTTAGGTTGGTAGGTCAAGGTTTTCTCCATTAATGATAACACACAATGATCATCAGTGCTTAGACCCAACCATCAATAGTTAGGTATGACCTTTGGTGATCGACCACCGAAGGAAGATGTTCACATGACCATTGATGATTGTAAGGATTATCACCAATTGAGCATTTAAGGAAAATAGGAAAGGATAATAAAATGTTGTAAAGTGTTGAAAGGGGTGAGGGGTATTTAAAAATACCTATGTTTATATTCAAATGGTTAAATGTTAAAATGTTCAATGTCTTTGAAAAGCTAGATGTTGGTTTTGATGGGTTTAAGGAAGTTGTTAAGAGAATTTGGTGGGTTTAGAGTTGGGTATTAGTTAAAAACATGATGTGTTTGATTTGAGATGTTTAGATAGGTCTAAAATTAAGTGGATGTTGGTGGAGTTAGGTAGATAAAAAGGTTGATGTTAGGTGGGTCTAGGAAGAATGATTAAAATTGACATGTGTGAGCTAACTTGATTATTTTTATAGGCATGAGACTAGATCTAGATGAGGGATTGGGTTCCCAATATCTTCATGGATATTCATGATGGGATGACTATGACTAAGTGGACACATATGGAGGAGGTCAGCCTTGGGGCCTTAGTTCATTATCAGCACCTACCATGGGATGAGGCTCTCATCGAGAAATGGGACCCAACCATGAACACATTTTTATTGTCTATAGGGGATATCAACATCCTACTAGAGGATGTCCATAAGATTACATGGCTACCCATTTAGTGGGAGCCAATTTAACATATTGAGAGTGAAGAGAGAGATTACCATATGGAGTTATTATATGGTGAGCATTGGGTCCATGCCGATGTTTGATGACTATGATGATGATGGTAATGTTTTATTTTGCATTACCTAATTTAAGTAGTGGTCAATTTCCTTATCTACTATTGGGATTGTTGGTAGAGATGTTATTGGGAAGGATTATATTTAGGCAGGTTCTTATGTTGTTAGTTTAGATTTAAAGGGAGCTCTAGGTTTTTAGAGCTCATAGATGATATGGTATTAGTGTATGGTTCACACTCCATTATTGGGCGTATGAGCACATTAAAGTGTCGAGGCCACTGGGGCTCCCATGGGATGGATACACCCAAGTACTTTTCACATTTGGTTTTCTTTGATGGAGAGGGGATTATGTAGTGATAGGTGCTAGAGGTGGTGTCAGAGATATTGACTAGTTTTGAGATGCCTTAAAGGGTCTGGTTGTAGGTGATATGGTGTGGAGGCCATATGTGGGTTGTCCTAGGTGGGCCCAATATAGTTGTCACACACTACCTCTACAAAGTTGGAGATAGATATATGGGTGATGAGAGGGGAGATAAATCTTATCCCCTTTGATTGAGTTTGGTGGTAGTTTAGTCTTGTACATGTGATTTTATCTCCTTCTCAAAGGTACAAGAAAGAGGATACAAAGTTTTTACTTCTAGAGTTGTAGCCATAGGATGTTATACCAGACCATTAGGAGCTACCAACTAAAGTAATGATAAATGATGCTAATTTTTTTGATGGATATGTATCATGATATCATGGCTTATATGTAATAGCCAATTTTGGGTGGGGTGATGGGGGTTAATAGGACATGGATGTGGATCTCATTGGGACACTAGTTTAGGGTGGTGGTCATGATTGGTAGGCACAGGAAGCACTGGTAGTGGCATAGGCATACATTATAGGATTATAGGGATAGGTGACCACTCTTCAAGGCCAAATTATTATTTTATAAGGTAAGGTTTCCACCTTGATAGGAGAGTGAGAAAAGGTGATGATCTCTCTTAGTTTAGTGACCCAAGAGAGAGATACCTTAAGACAAAGTGTAGGAGTGATGGTAGAACCAGTAAGAGGACCACTCAATATGATTTTGATGACATGATACTTAGATATGATTGTAGAGTTGAGATAATATGAGGTGATAGTCCTGACATGATTTCCACTAGAGCCTCGATGGAGAGAATATAGAGCTAGTTTAACAAGTGGGGTAGTTTTGGTGACTTTAGGTTAGTACGCCTCTATAGTGAGTTAGGTAGGTAGATCAAGGGGATTGACACAAGATGGTAGTGCAAGTAGAAGATTAAGAGGGGCCAATAGTAGTGGTGCCCTAAGGGCTTGATTATAAGATGCATATGTTTTAATTTTGATACTAGCCTGCATGTTGATGATGTAATATGTATATGAGAGAGAGATTGATACATTATTGCATGTATCTTTATTTTATGGATATGATGTTTGTTCATGGTTTTATGGTTTTTGATGTGATGTTTATGGTTTATGCTTTGATGTCATATGATGTTTTGATGATGGTGATTTTATTTATTGTTATGCTAATGTGGTTTTATGATTTGATGTTATAAGATGAATTGTTATGATGTTATGTAAAATGAATAGTATGATACATAGATAGATAAATGATGCATGATTTATGATCTTTTGATGGTAAATTGATAAGATGATATTATAGATAGAGAGATGATGTGTTATGATGTTTTGATATAGATAAATAGATGATGTGGTTCATGATTATAGTTCATAATGTTATGTTCATCATTGTTATTTGCTTTTTAGGATCATGGAGATTTAATGTGATTATGATTAAGGATATGATGAAAATACATAAAGCAAGTTAGATAATAAACTAAATTTAAGAAAAAGATGAGAATCATGGGATGCATGTCTACATGAACCAATAATGAAAGATAAAAAAATAAACATGATGCCTTTTCATTGGTAAGGACCTAACAAACCCAAAGTTAGATTGGCTTAAGGAAGATAAACCTTTTTTATGATTTACATTAGCATGCTTTGGTTGATAAAAAGGTGTCTTGATCACCTTATGTCAAGTAAGCTCAAAATGCCTTGATTAAAAGATGGTATAAATGGGAGGTAGATAAATAGGAGTATAAATGAAAATGGGTAATAGGTAGGAAACCTTATGTGGTTTAATTTTCCCCTTCTATAGGTGACCTAAGAACCATAGTAGACAAGCCCATGTCTTAATGCTAGGTGTAGATTGATCGGTGCAAGAAGTTTACTAATGCTAGATATGAAAGTTAATTGCAACATTCTTAGAATAGCTTGTTTTGTTTTGATATAAGGTCTTATTATTATTTTTGTTTTGATATTTTGTGAATTTGATTGATGCAGGAAGCTTCTAATGATTGATTTTGACCCTTTTGACTTAGCCATCCTTCTATAAAGTGGTTTAAGTTTGGGTTTGTTTATTTTGGTAGCTATCTCTCAAGGGATCAATCTATTTTTAAAGCAATTTAGTTTTTTGTAGCTGTCCTTTAAGGGAACAGTTTGAAATACTATAAATATGTGACCCAAATGATATTTGTTTTGGATTGAAAGGTTTTATACATGGATAAGTCTAATTATTCTTAGAGGTTTACCTTTATAAGGGTAAAGCTTTTAGCATAAGAAGGTTAGTGATAGGTGAAAGGAATGGTTTGAGAAATAATGACCATGGGATTTTATCTCATTAAAGATAAAAAGTATCCATGAAAACCATGCCATGGGTAAAGCCATGATACCCATATTTAGGATTAGGATATAAATGTGATGCTTAATCACACGGTTTGATGTTGTAATCAGTTATCCTCAAAAGGGAGAGGGATAGGTGAATGAAGGTGAAAATATTGTAAATAAAGGGATGGGCTTAAGTTACAAAAAAAAGTGAGTTTTATCCTTATTTAAAAAAAGAAAGTATGTAGATGTGAAGAATTGAGAGGCTTAGTTTCTAGTTTGCCTTTGAGAGAGAATAAATGATAAACTCATAATCCATACTTATGAGTGATGATGTAGGGTCTAATCCAATTGAAAACAAATTTGCCTCTTTTGATTTTTTCCATATTGTTGACATATTGGTTTTACTTTAGGATGAGGTCTCTGATATTAAATTCCCACTCTTTTAGGTTTTTGTTATAGGCACACTTAATTCTTTATTGGTAGACACAACGATGGTTATGCATTATGAGGCAATGCTCGTAAAGTAGCTCAAGTCATGCTAGAGTTTCTTAATGATAGTCACTCTCAAAAATAATCTCTTTCAAATATATGTGAAGAGAGGGAACTTTGACTTTAAGAGGAAAAAATGCCTCTACTATAAAGACTAGAGATAAAGTGGTAGCACCCATAGAGGTTCAAATGCTAGTGCGATAGGCTCATAAAATGAAAGGGATGTGCAGGTGCCAATCCCAACATAAAGCACTAACAACTTTAGTAAACATTTTTTAAATTATTTTGTTAGAGGCTTCCACCTGTCTATTTACTTATGGATGGTAAGGGGAGGAAAATCTTAACTTAATGCCAAATGCATCATAGAGGCCTTGGACTTTCTTGTTCTAAAAATATTTACCATTATCGGTGATGATTTTATGGGGAACATCAAAATGACATATGATGTGGCGGTTGATGAATTCAATAATATTTTTAGATTTGGTAGAGATGAGAAGAATGGATTCCACCCATTTAGTGAAATAGTCAGTAGTGGTAATGATGGATTGGTGGCATTATGATGAATGAGGATTGATTTCCCCAATAAGATCTAGGCTCCATTGTGATAATGGCCAAAAGTATTTGGATACTTGAAGGCCATGGGCTAGTACATGGTGTAAATTAGTGTGTTGTTGACACTTAACACACTTGTTTAAATAATCTCAATAGTCATGGTTAAGGGTAGGCCAATATTAGCCAAAGCGAAGGAAGCATTTAGCAATAGCTAAACTACTAAAATTTCCCCCAAAGATTTCATCATGTGTTTCTTTGATAGCAGGAGAAGCTTCATGATTGTTGACCATTTTTGCCCAATAGGCCAAAAATTGGTCCCCTTATTCCCCTGTTGTTCTAGGCCAGTCAATTTTAGTTGCATAAGTTCATTGGCCTTAGTTCATGAACTGGTTCAACACTTCAGCTTAGTTCAACCACTAAGTTCAACAAGTTGGTTCAATGGCTTTAGTTCAATCGATGGGTTCAATCATTCAGCTCACTCAGTTGGTTTAGCGGCATCAGTTCATCAGTGTGTAGTGGTTGAACCGTTGAACCAATTTTGGTTCAACGGGTTGGTTCAATGGCTTGGTTCAAGGGTGTACCCTATAGCCGAAGGGTAGGCTAAAGCTTCAAATGCCCTTGTAGAGGGAATTTAAAAATCTAGAAGCCCTTGTGGAGGGCAAGCACTTTAAAGGAAAGGCCACCAGTGTAGGGGGAAGTCAAAGAGCTCGAAAGATAAAGACAAAGACCGGGACAATTCTTGCAAACTTTTTGTCTGTAGGAAAACCCCAAAACAAAAGACCTATGGGGAAAAAGTAGTAGGAAGGACCTGACAAACTTTTTCCAAGGATGGTGACGTCCTAAAAGCTATCAAATTTAAGTAGATGAACTAACCGTTAGGTGACGGTCGTGCGAACGTCAATTTTAACACAGAGAAATATCTATTTGTCTTTGAATTGTTTGAGCGCCAAGCATGAAAGGAGCCCAAGGAATGTAGTGACCCACCAGAAGATCACCCCTAAGGACTGAAAGAGCAAGAAGAAGACAAAGAGTAGAAATGACAAAGTGTCCAAGTGGCAAAGGGAAGGTGAGTCATTGTCAGACGAGCGGTGTAGCCTATTTTTTGTAGTTGGCATTGATGAGGGGACAAACAATAGTCTATTTAGAGAAAAAAGGTAGGTCCATGTCCTTACATTAATGTTTGAATGCCAAAGTCAATTTGGTTGATTGTGTAGCATGGTTCTAGTAGGCCTTTTTTGAGAAATGGCATCAGTAATAGTGATCTTCCTCTTCTTGATGTGTTTAACGCACATGGGCCACTTGTAGAAATGAGTGCCAAAATATTTCCCAGGAGGTGCCAAAGTTTTCTTCCTCTTCCTATATATTGTAAACTTCTCTTTTGAGATAAAATCTACTCTCAGCCTTAAGGAAAAACTCTACCCAAAAATCTCTCAGGCTTGTAAGGCAGAGCTCTATCAAAAATTTACCTTGAATCAAAACATAGCATTTTTACCTCCATTCTGAGTTTTTACATCCTTAGTATGTGTCTATGCCTTGATTCTATGTTAATTCATTTTCTTAATGCTTTTACAGAATGATTTTAGCATGTTTGGTGCATTTTGAGTTTTCCTTTTACGAGTCTATCAGAAGAGTCCCTAGAGGAGTTTAGGTGAAGTGGATAGGTTGTTGCAGCGTGTCTCAGAACACCTCTAATAGTTATTTCCTCCCTGTATCTCCACAGACCCCTAACCCACTTATGTAGAAGGTTTTCTCATGATAGATGAAGTGTATGGGAGCTAGTTCTCGTTGAAAAGTGTATGTTCAGGCCTAATTGGGTCACATTTTTTTGGTGTATCATCTTTTCTTTTTTAGGCTTAGGCTTTGTTTTTAGCATCTCTCTCTCCCTTTTCATCCCCCCACCTTTTTACATTTTATTTGTTAGTAGTAGGAGAAACCAAGGCCTAAAAGATACATCAGAGGAAGCAATCCCTCATCTAGAGACTCTCCCCTCCAGCTTCGTCAATCCCACAGGTGAGAGAGGAGTTTCCATTGTTGCATGAAGAAGGTAGGAGCTTGGCCTCTTGCCACGAGTGCAATCTTCTATGTCAAAAATGATTATGAATGCAATAAATAAATAGGTTTTCAAAGCCACATTTGTAAAGGATTCCCCCTATTATGGTGTAATGAGAGGTACTCTGAATAAAGGCTCTTTGTGCATTCTGAGAGAGGTTAGGAGAAATGATACCAAGGTTGAGGTAATCAAAAGTTTGTACATAACATAAGTCTAATGGAGGTACTTCCACATTAAAAATGGTAAAAAGGTTAGAATGGATATAACATGGGGTGACAAAGCAATGGATAGTAATAAAGAGTTGAGAGTTGGGAGGTCGAGATGAGATTTGGGAAGTAAGGGAAGTTATTATATCCACAAACTTGTTAGTTGATCAATGAACTAATTAGATAAGGTAATGATCTAAGGATGTTAAGAGTACATCTACAAGTTATTTTTACTTTATTAGGACATCATTTTTACATTGGTAAGATACGTTGACCTAGTTAACCACAAGTTAGGAATCGCTAAAGATGTTGATTGTCTTGACTCCTAAGGCTTGAGTGGTTTGGATACCTATTAATAGGGATTCATACTCAACTATATTATTAGTGAACTCAAATTCAAGTTTAAAGGAAAGGGGAAGAGGTTCAATATCAAGGGGAATAAGAATAATTATATTATCCCCAACACATTGTCATTTGGAGCCATCGATGAATATGGTCATTTGGTAGGTACGGTCCTCTTGAGAAAGAGTCATGATGGAATCATTAGCAAATGGAAGATGAAGAGGTTGGTTGTTAAGTAGAGCATATTTTTCCAATTGGTTAGTAATGACTTTCCCATTGATTAAATTCTACTATAAGAACTCAAGATAAAACTCAACTAGGAGAATAAGCCATTTAGCCATATGTTGGTTTTGGTATGGTTTAGAGTGCATGTACTTGAGTGGGTCAGTGTTCATGATGACATAGGTTCTATGATTAATAAGGTAGTGACTAATCTTGGAAGCTATGAAGATGAGGGTGAAGCAAAGTTTCTCAGGATGGGAATACTAAGTTTCATACTCTATAAGGATTTGACTTATGTAGTAGATAGCTTTCTCTTTATTCTATTTGTCATGGTGAGAGAGCATTACCCCTAGGGAATTTTCAGTGGTAGAAATTTAAGGTTATAAGGGTTGTTCCTCTTTAAAATGGGTCAAAATAGGTGGAGAAGAAAGGTAAACTTTAAGTGAATCAAAGACTTGTTGACAGTCCCTGGTCTACTTAAAGGATATGTCTTTCTTAAGGAGATGGTGAAAGGGTTGACATCTATCCACTAATTTAGAGATGAACCAATAGATTGATTAGAGCTTCCCCTACAAGCTATAGAGTTTCTTAAGGTGTGTGAGAGGTGGAATTTTTAAGATTGTTCTAACTTTTGTAGGGTCTACTTTGATTCATCAAAGGGAGATAATGAAGCCAAGGAGCTTTCTATAGAGGACCCAGAAATACATTTCTTTAGGTTGAGGCAGACATGGAAATGGATGAGGCATTTGAATATGATTTTGAGGACATATAGATGATCCTTGAGATATTTGGATTTGCAAAGTAGATCATCCACATAGTCCTTAATGTTTTTATGGATAAGGTCATGGAAGATGAAGGTCATGACACACTGATAGGTTGCACTAATGTTTTTCAAACCAAAGGGCATGACTCTATAATATAAGGTTCCCCATGGGGTGATGAAAGAGGTTTGTGTTGATCTTTGGGGGAAATCAAGATCTGATTGTAACCCAAGAAACCATCCATGAGAGATAACATCTTATGGCTAGTTGTAAGATCAATGAGTTGGTTAATGCTAGGCAAATGAAAGGCATCCTTTAGACAAGTGAGGTTAAGGTCATGAAATTCAATATAGAGGTGAAGTCCCCTTATGGGTTTGGTAATGGGAATGATGTTAGAAACCCATTAAGGATATTCAATAGGTTGGATGAAGTCCACAAACAAGAGGCATTAAAGTTCCTCTTTTACAAGGAGGGTGATGAGAGGGTTCATATTACAAATCTTTTATCTGATAGGTTTAACATCATGATAGGTTATGATGTTGTGGAGAGTAATGGAAGGGTCAATCATAGGTATATCTTGATAATAAAAAGCAAATTATATGTTGTGGTTATGAAGGAAGGAAAGGTAATCCTATTGCTCTTTGGAATTCAAGGATTATTTGATCCTGATCATGCAAAGATTGTCTTAAGTACCTAGGTTGACATCAATGGTATATTTTCTCAACATGGTTTGATTTTTATGAGGAAGAGATTTATGGATAAAAAATTCCTCCACGCCAAGGTAGGTGAGAATGGAATCATCATCCTGACATTCGATGGTGTTGATGGTAGGAGAATCATTTTCTACCATTTCAGGATAGATGAGAGGAAGGGTTTTAGTTCAACCACCCTTTTGATAGGTTTGGGGGGGCCAAACTAATGGTATTAATAATAAAAAATCTAGATGAGATGATATAAAAATCCTCCAATTTTGAAGGATATGGGGTTGGTGATGATGAGACATCCTCATTGACGATGGTGATGGGTTTAGGTGAGGTGGGTTCTTCTGGTGGTATGAACCCAGGGCCAAATAACTAATGAGGTTTTTGAGTTTTGATTATGGGTAGTTCATGAATTCCCTATTCATAAATACCAAAGCTAAATATATTATAAGTACACTAGTGGAGCTATGATTTGGCAAAGGTGGGTTTGTTTAGATATGAGAAATTAGATGTGAATGGTCAAATATGAGGGGTGGTAAAGGAAGGAAGAAGTGGATGATTGAGTCCATCATAGATTAAATTGGTTTGATGATTGAGTGGTCTAAAAGGGATGATGGTTCTTATGTTGGGGTCATACCTAAGATCATGAGTGAGGTTCCCATACTCTTGAAGAATAGGGAAAGCATTCAAGGCTAGAAGATGATATTCTCCTAGTGAGAGATGTTGGAAGATGGGTTCTAAGGGGTCCTCTATAGGGATTTGTGAATAAGGGATAGATGAGATTATTGAATCTTCATTAATTATAAGGGTGAAGTTATTGGTAGTTGGTGGTGAAGTAGATAAATGAGTAAAAAGAACATCATTAGGTTGATATGTCATATTGCAAAATGCAAAGTGACTAGGTTCATCCAGTGTGGTGATGACATGACCTTCATGCTCAAATTTGATGCAATGATGAAAAGTAGAAGGGACACAACTCATAACATGGATCCAAGGGAATCCAAGTAAAACATTATATTTTAACTCACCCTCTATAATATAAAAGAGTTATAGAATAGTACGAGGTACCAAGTGAATATGGAGAACAACTATCCCCAAGGTAGTGTCCATAGTGTCATTGAAAGAGCAAAGGATCACTCCAGTTTTAGATGTGATGTTCTTTGGTAAATAAAGTTAGTCATAGGCATGGGAGGATATAATTTTGATGTTATCTCCTTCATCAATCATCACCCTCTCAATATGGGTTTGGTTGATGTATGCTATGATGAAGAGGGGAGGATTGGGATCCTTGAGATGAATAAAAAGTATTTTTCAATCCTTAAAGGTGACTAGGGTGGAAAGTTGAAGGGATGTGATAAAGGATACTAAATAGTGAGGATATTTGTTTTAAACCTCTATGGATTTTATAATCTCTATCAATGTTCGATGAGGAGGAGGTGAGGTGTTGATTAATTCATACAAGCTCATTTTCATCAAAGTTTGGTGAAGTTATTTCAGCACTACACACTAAATGGATTCAGAAGGATTGGAAGGGGATGAACCCAATATGGATACTTTGGCTTTAGGTAATGGTGAAGGTGTTTGGGTTATGTTAAAATGTTGAGGGGGTGAGGGTTATGTCCATGGCATGGACACTTTAGTTTTTCCCTTATCTTCCTATTGGGCCCAAGATTGGGTAACCATATGAATGGTGTGGATAAGAGGAAGTGTTGGTTAGGATTGTTGCTTTGATTCCTCTTCAATCTTAGGTAAGAGTAGGGGATTTGGTAAATTTAGGATGGTTTGAGTTATTGGTTGGGTTGGGAAGGGGTTTAAGGGATGTTCATCTGATAATAGATCATCCTCATCCTAATGGCTATGGATAAGTGTTTAGAGAGCTTTACAATTCTCTGTATCATGTCTTGGTGTCCTATGGTATATGCAAATAATATTATCATTGAACCATGATAGTTTAATAAATGAAGGGTTAAAAGGTTTGATGGGTGGTAAGGTTAAGGAAAAGTTTTGTAATAACCTTTGTAGAATGGTCAAATACAATTTGACCAAAGGTGTTGAGAGTGTTGGATGTTTGGTTTTAGGAGTGGGAGCCTTCTTTGGAGTAGGATTTATTATGGAATTTGGATGAGGTGGAATGGTTTTTGTGGGTGGTTTCATTTGGGATTGTTTGGTTATGGTTGGTTTGGAGGTGGAAGATTTAGAGGTGGAGGGTAAAGGTTTGGTGATAGGTGGGAAGGTGGGAAGGTATAGGCAGCTACGTTAGTTAATAATGATAGGGATTTTGTTTTTTTGTGGAGGTAGGTGTGGGTAGAGTAAAAAGAGAAGGTTTATTTGGATGAGGAATATGTAATGGGGATAGTAGATGGATGGGGTCCTAAAATAGAGGGTAAAAGAGAAGGGGGTGGTATGGGTCTAGTTTTAGATGGTTTGGGTCATTCCACCTTTTTGATAGGTTTAGTGAAAGTTTTCTTTGGTGGACTTGATGGGGTTAAGTCCAACTTTAAATATGGATGAGCCAAGCTAGGGGTAGGAAGTATTCCTAGATTCTTGATGGGTTTGGTCAAAGAGGTGTAGGGTGATTTAGTAATTTTAGATCGAGGTAGGTTGGATGGTTCCCCTATGGTTTTGGAGGAAGAAGTATCTAAATATGGGGTTGAGAAAATGATGGGTTTGAGGGTAGATGTACGTGAGGTTAAATTTTATTTTTTGTTGTGGTAAGGTATCCTAAGATGATGCCAAAATGTGGCCCTATCTAGATTGGGTTGAGAAGTAAAATCTAGGTTTTGGACCACTCTAAACAAAGGTTTAGAGATGGGTTTGATTCCCTAGTTATTGGTTTCAAATATTAAGCCCATAGGTTGAGGTGAGGGAACAATTTCTTCACCTTTGTCTTGGGTGGAAGGTTTGATGATTGAGGAAGATGGTATCTATATGAAAAGAATAGAGGATATAATCTCTTTTATTGGAGTGGTTTCTAAAGGAGTGGTTGGTTCTATGGTAGGTAAGGAGGGTGTGGTTTGTTTAGATAGGGAAAGGGAGGTTGTTTCCCTTGTTTGGAGGTCTAAAGGAAAGAGTAGTTATTCCACCACTTCCATAAGTGGATTGGAGGAAGAAGTGGTTGATGTAATGGTTGCCTCTTTTGGTATTTCTATCAAAGAAGAGGTAGGTGAGTTAATGGTCTCTTCAATTGAAAGAGAGGAGGTTTCTTCCTTTATTTTTCTATTTTAAGGAATAGAAGAATATTCCCTTACTTAAATAAGTGGGTTGGAATAAGAGGTAGTTTAGGTAATGGTTTCCTCAACAATAAGTTCAATGGTAACAACATTAACCATGTGTACCTCATGAGAATGAGATAATCCTGGTTGTCTATTGTCTTGGTTGGTGAAATGTGCATGGCTAGGAAAAGGTTTATGGAAGATACAAAATGATTGGCTTAGAAGTGTATTAGGATTATCTAATGCAAGTTCACCTTTGTCAATCATGTTTTGTATAATAGTTTTAAAGTTATTGCAGCTACTCACATCATATCCAATGACACCATGGAAGGAACATAAATCATTTTCATTGTACCATCTAGGTGTGGGGTGAGAGGTATAAAATTGTTGGGGTGGTTTGATAGGAGGAAGTTTCATGAGGTTAGATTTAAGTATTTTATCCAAAACTGAAGCATATTATTCTCATATGGGAGTATATTGCCTAGGATTGGTTCAGTTTTGGTTTTGGTTTTTGTTGGTTTGATGGGTTGTAAGATTTGGTTTGATTTGGTTGGTTGATATTAGAGATGGAGTGGATTTTAAGACAATAATGTTTATAGTTGCTTTTTTCTTTGTGTTGGGATGGTTGGATGGATTGGTGGTTTTGGTTGAGGAAAGGTCATTAGATTTAAATTTGGAATTCCTATTTTTGAATTTTAATTTCCCTTCATCAATGGATCTAATTTCAAGTTTACATGCCATGGTAAATGCCTCATCAAAGGTTCTAAAAGTCTAAACCTGAAGAGTTGGAAAAATGTGTTTGGCATAACCTCGAGAAAATAGTTCAATTGGTTTAATTTGGGGTAATTCAAAAGAAAGTTGGTTATTGAGACCTCTCCATCTAGATATGAAATTAGAAATTGATTCATCATTAAATTACCTAATAGACTAAAGGTTAGTAATGGAAACCTTTTTGGATATATTAATTGAAAAGTGATCTAAAAAGATTTGGGATAGTTGAGAGAAGGAGAAGATGAAGTGTTTGGCAATAGAACTATACCAATCCAAGGCTAGTCTATATAAGGACAAGGGGAAGGTATGAAGGAGAAGAGCATCATATGCAATTAAATAGAAAAAATGGTGGAATGCTCTCAAATGTTGTTGGGGTTTCTCTTTGCCTTGGAAATTGGAAAACTTAGGTAGTTCCCATTGAGGAGGATAAAGTCGGATAGGAATGGATGGATGAATGGGCTCATTGCAAATTTGGTCATAAGATAGAAGGTTATGAGCTCCAAAAATAGATGATTCAAGATTCGACATTTTATCCATTAACATCTTAACTAAATTTGTTTTAGGTTAGGAAGATCCATAGTTGTGTAGCAAGTTTGGTTGAGTTTGGGTGGCTATAATGTATGGATAAGAGGTGGGAGGTTGAGAATGTGCCACATATTGGTATGTGGTCATGGAAGGTTGGGATGATACCCCATATTGGTATGTGGGCACAAAAGGTTGGGTAAATGGTGGTATGTATCCTTGTGGATTAGGAACATATTGGTAGGATGTCATGGGTGTTTGTTGAGGGATGGACAAAGGTTGGTTTAGAGGTATGGTTAAAGGGGTAGGCTAAGGTTGAGTGGTGACTATAGTGCTAATAGGTGGAAGGGTAGGAGGTATATAAAGTACCAAATTTTGGAGTGGGGTAGAAATTATTTGGTTGGTATTGGTAAGGGGAATGATGTAAATAGGGGTAAAATGTATCCCCATAATAGGTGGGGTATAGGTAACAAGAGGTAACATTCCCTATACATTAGAAGTGTTGGTTGGTGTAGGTGGGGTTTGGTTATAAGTTGGAATGTTGGATTAGGTTTTAGTGGTGGTAATGGATGGGATATTGGTAGAAGAAGAGGCTTGGATGATCAAATCTTGGTTAGAGGTAATGTAAACCATAAGAGGATGAGACATACAAAAGGGTGGATCCATGGGAGGAACTGAAGTAGTATGGGTATGGTGAGATAAGGTATTAAGGTAATGTCAAAGGTTTATGGGGTTTTTATCAAGAAAAGTGGTAAAATTTGCATCACCCTCAACAACTATCTGAGGTATGGCAGGAGGAGAACCCTTAACATCTAAAGTATACTCCATGGATGAGGAAGAGGATGAGGAAGGCATTCCTTGGTTGGTTTGATTTCTCAATTGTTGTATAACAAAGACCATGTGAGAGAATAGGAAAGAAATGATGAAAACTCACACCTCAAACAAAAATCAATAAAATAAAAAAGAATTCAAGGTAATCCAAACATAAACTAAAATTGCATTTAAAACTTAGGATTCTTTTTAGATCACTTTTCACTTATGCCTTAGAAAGTGTGAAGAAGAAATTTGGCTTATTTATTAGGTACTAAAGAGGAAAAGTAAGGTTGGTTTTAGGTTGTGTTTAGGTTCTCAAGAGAGAAATCTATATTGATCTTTAGTAAGTGGCTTGGTATTAGGGCCTACCCCCTCACTTCACACACCATAGCAATAAGGGTGTTGGGTGCTTAGCCAAGATATAATAAATTTTAGAGTTTATACTCAACCAGAGAGTTGAGTTAATTCTCCCCTTGGTAATGAGCTCTAAGTAGGATTGCTGAGAAAGGGTAAGGTTGATTGCTAGGTGATAAAAACCTAGTCAGGCTTGTCTCAAGTTTGTTTTGATGTGTTGATTGATTATGTGGTTTGGATAAGTGTGTGATACCAAGAGTGAAAACTATGATTAATTACTTTTCCTTTAGTTAGTTAGATGAACTAAAACAAGCAAGCAATCAATGTAATGTAATGAGTTTATCTTATGCCAAAAGAAATTTAAGATTTCATTTGATAAAAATAGAATAAAGGAAGAAAGAAAGGGCACCTAGATGATGCTAGGTCCCACCGAGCATGCCAAAATGTTTCTCTTAATTTCTGATCATTTCTTAATTTTGGAAGTAGATAAGAAACTAGTACTAAAGGTGTGGTAGAAATACCTAGTTGGTGATATATGCATAATCCAGATGAAGATGGAGAACTCCTCTTTAGTTAGGAAGTAATAACCTAAAAATAAGAACACACTAAAAAAAGGGGTTGTTAATAATATATTTAAATGGGCTGCCGAGTGTGAGCTAGATCTAAGAAGCATACACTTGCTATGAGGTTGTCAATCCACTGTTGATAACAATCAAGTAATAAATGATAAAGTAAAGAACTTGCATAAATTAAATGAAATGAAATACAAACAAAATTTGAATGTTTGTTAAATAAAATGACTAAATATAGTAAAATTGGGTCAAGACTCATGCTAAATGGGGTGAGGTTAAGTTTAAAAAATTAGAAAAGGGTCTATGAATAGGTAGGAGCATAGAAAGCTACGTTTGGTTAGGGGTAATGGGCTGAAAATAACTTATTATCATTCTTGACCATAGTGATCATCGGTAGTTGGGTAAACTATCGATGGTTAAGCTGACCATCAGTGGTTGGGTAACCATAGACAATTGGGGGTGACCATTAGTTTTTGTGCTAATTGTTAGGGGCTGCTTAAGGGTTTCTAAAGGTGATCAAAAAATAATTATAGAATAGGTATATGGGTAGTTAGAGATTCTTTTAGGATTTGGTAGAGAGGAAATAAGGTGCATATAAATATAAGGTTAAAAATCCAAAATAACAATGCTAAAGTACGGATATACATGTAGCTTACTAGTTGATTGATGGTTGAAGACTAAAGCAATTGTGATAGAGTAACGATACTTTGGGCTCAAAAGCAAATTTGGTAGAGGTTTAGGTCTCTTTTGTTGATGTTGAGTTGATGAATGAGGACTAAATGTCGAAGATCTTGAATACCTATGTGTAAGAAGATTTGATATCTTGAACATGGATCCTTTTCACCTCCCACTCCCTTCCTTTTATAGGAAAATATAGATGGAGGATGGAAGGTTCCCTATAGGGTGAGGTTGTTGATCACAATCCTTATAAGTTTTTTAGAACCACATAAGGTGAATATATTAAATTTTGCCTCATTATCTCACACAAAACTAGTGATGTGTTAAGACGGTGAGGAGGTAAGGAGACCTGACCATCAATGATTAGGGTAACCATCAATAGTTAGGTTGACCATCGATGGTCAAGTTTATAAGTTTAAAGGGGTAAAAAAAGGGGTTAAAAGGTTTGGTTAAATGTTAAGTTAGTAAGTTGATGAATTAGCTAATTAGGTGGTCAACTAAACTTAGGGTCTAATAGGGGTCATAAGGTGTTTCAAAAAATAGAACTATCATGTGTAGTTTTATAGTGTCTACACATTAAAATTGAGTCAATTTTAGAGAATTTTAATATTCATTCTACAAGCTTGCCACATGTGCTACACTCTTTTATAGGCTATAGAGCTACCAAAACTGCCTAACCTACCACTTTTATTCTTATTTCAATGTAGTACCTACAAGTTTTAGTTAGGGACTGACATTAATGATAAGTATCTTACATCATACATGTTGAGAGAGAATTTTTAGCACTTTTAAATCAATGGAAACCATAAAATTTCATTAAATAGTCCAAACATGACCCTAAGTGACTAGAAATGACATAACGAGTAAAATGGATGTAATCAAGGTAATGACATATTAAATCTCCCCTATCTAAGACTATGAACCACCATATAGGATCCTAATAATCCCCTCTATAATTTTTGGACCATAGTGGGTTGACCTATTTTGACTTGTGGTCAGAATAATCAACATTTTTAGTGATTTCCAAGGGTGGTATGCTTGTTATGCCCAAGACCAATATAATTTACCTATCCATTATGTTATGGTGTCATATATGCAAAATTTTGACACTAAATTTACTTTAAAAATAGATCAAAACACAAAAACAATAATAGTAAGACACAAAACAACACACCACACACTTTTGCTTCATGAGAACTTATGGAACATACACACAAACCAAACTAACTAACTCAAAAACAAAGTAACGTAAAATAAAATCTTCCTCTTAGGTCAAAGGGGAAGTTTGAAACCTTTATTACTATATAAAATAAAGGAGTGAATGAGGCATGTATCCTTTTAGGCCTTGGTGTTGGTATCTCCAACTCTTTCATGATACTTTCCAGCCTCATTAGCATTATGTTCAATGAAATAAAAGAAGCTACAACCAGATTAACTATGGGAATGAACTCCTCTTGTATCCAAATAACCACAACTTTATCATAGGACTCCTCATTTGGAAGCTTTAATGGTGGTTCAACAATACATACCTTCTTGGTTTCCATAGTGCTCTCAATAATATTAGTTTTCTTTTTAGTTTCAATTTCTTCAAGCTCATTGAGGAGTGCTGCATAGTCCACCCAATATTGATCATTGTCTTCTATAGAAAACTCTTTCTCCACCTTCTCATTTACTTGGACCTCAACTTGTCAAAGTTCTTTAAACTCTAGGAAAAGATCAATTTTCAACTACCAGTTATCTTTGTTCTCCTTGTCTTTGAGAACCACCACCTCTTCAACTTTCTCTTCTTGATTAATAAGGTCAATAAGCTAGTCTTCCTTATGCTCTAATGCATCTGAGTGTGGTTCAACATTAGTCTGAGGTACTAAGTGTTATTTAACGACATCATCTTCTACCATGGTCTCATTTGATTATTCCATGACTGTAACCTCTTTAGGAATGAAATGATCTTGTTCTTCATTCTTAAAAATACCCTTTTCTTTATGCTTAATAACACTCTCATATTCATGTTTGTTAAGATCATCAATAAACCTCTCATCAAGTATGCATTTATTAGGATAATAAGTTGACTCAATTAGTTGTTCAAACACTTGATTTATGGCATGAAACTTATGTCATAGGTCTCCCTCTACATGATTGTTATGTTTAAGGGTTATTTCATCATACATAGAAGGTATGGGGTCTTTGTTGATTACTTCTCATTTCATACCTTGACCAAATTCTACATAGATAGCTACAATAGGATCTTCAATGTCTTTATCCTCATTCAAGAAGGTAGAGTTGAACTTGTGTTCACCAAGGGGAGTCCTTATGGTTATTTTTTCTTCATAGTCACTTGAAGCATTCTCTTGATAATTTATGTCTTGATCTTGTTATTCTTCACTTTCTTCCCTCAAAATGGGATATTTTTCAAGAAGGGGTGAGGTTTGAGGTTGATGTATAGGATGATGAATTAGAGATGGAGTATAAGGTGTGGTGGAGGGCTTGTGAATGGATTTGGGAAAGAGAACTTCTTGATTAATCTCATGGGGAAGTGAAAATTTGGGTTGGCCAATAGGGAAAATACCTAATTTAATATAAGTTTCACCTTGTCAATAGCCTCTTTGGGGCTCTTCAACAGCCATGGGATCACTTTAAAACTCTTTGTCTTCCCACATATTTAGCCTCTGTATTGATCATTGGAGATATCTTTTTGCCAAGTCTAGTTGTTCTTTGATACCCCACTAAGTTTCCTCTTCAACCACCTCCCATGCACTCATAAATATTTGGACAAAACTTCTTAACCATTCCATGACATGATTAGGAAGGACATCAAACTCATTATCCTGTCTTCCCATATTATCTCCACTATCTAGCTACTCTAGTATGAGTGCCAAAAAAGATTTGACATGAGATGGGGCTGATGGAAGAAAAGGATGGCAATGATGGGGATTGAGGCCAGCTCTATATTGTTGTATTTGAGTATGTAATAATTCATATCTTTCCTTGTAATATCTTGATGTACAATCCATGAAATCATTTGATTCTTCATGACAAGATTAAAAATCCTCTTAAGATTGATAGGAATCATGGTATGGATGGTAAGGGTCATATTAGGGTTGCTAAGAATGTATTTCTTGATATCCTTCCTCATAGGGGTATCTAATAACATGATGTCCACATGGAGGATTAAATGTATGAAAATAGGGCTACCATGGCTCATAAGATTGGTATCCATTTTAATAGTGTTGTTGAGGGGTATAACATGGTTCATATCAAGGTTGATAGGGAGGCTCATAGTATGGATATTCATCATAGCTATTCATATTAACCCCATAGGTCCAACGAGATACAATAATTGATCAAAACCTTCAAAAAATATACTTGGGTTTATTACAACTAAAATATTTCATTTTAAATCACCATTCATGCTATCTTGTTTGCTTCTAAAAGTTGATTAGAGGAAAGACACACCAACAATATTTCCACTCTCTTGGAAATTTATCCCATCAGGCATGCTATATTTATTGTCACCAAATATTTCACCCTAGAGTAGGTTTTTCAAGCCTCCTCTAGATCTTGGAAACATTGGAATACTTTTAGGTATGTGGGTTTACCTATAGTAGAAGTAGACATCTAGGTTTAAGGGCTAGCTCCCTGAATGTACCTTCAAATGCTTATGACCTATGCTAACTAATTATTTTTTGAAAAAGAGATAGAAGTATGCATGAAATAAATATAATCTAATGGTTTGGTAAACCATAATGATTTACACAATGATATCATACTTATTTCACTAAGAAATAAGACCTACAAACTAGCTCCAAAGTCCTAAGATGTTATAACATAAGTATTTCAATATAGATGTGATATGCATGAGACAACTCAAGGTAAGTAGACCAGAGATCAGATTTCTAAATATAAGGACACTTGTATAGACACCTAAATCTAGCCACTAATAACCTCCAATCAAGATTTTGACCAATTTTCACCCAAAATGCATAATTTGGCCTAAGCACACTAAAACATGCTAAATGATGTGAAACTGACATATTCAAATGCCAATTTTAGCTAGGGTATCACATTATGTCACACCCGATGGGACTAGATGCATCTCACACATGAAGATCAATTTACAACTTTGAAATATTCATTTAGACCCTTAAAACTCTTGTAAATTGTTTTTATGATTTTATTTTGCCATTTTTGTTTGCCACAGTTTTACATAATAACTGATGTTTGCTAGTAAGACTGATAGTGGTTGTATATCTTAACCTATGTTGGTTAGAAAAACTAACATCAGTTGTATACCTATCATTGGTCACATTGGTATAACTTATGTCAGTTAAATAGTAGACATTAGTTAAAAAATATAACCATTGTTAGTTATATAAACTGACATCAATCACTATGTTTTTCTTAAAACATAGACCTGAGAGCTCTTTTTCTAAAGTTTATTATTTCAAACCAAAAAGAGGTTAAAAGCTAAAGGACATGCTAACATTTTTGTGTAGGACCAAGCTTGACATTTTCTAAAAACATGTTTTAAATCACCTTTTTCATGTTTAAAAATAAATTAGGAACTTTATTTTGGTATTTAATGAAAAAATTAGATGCTTAGATAAATGTTTTCAAAGTTCACAATCTTAAGACCAAGGGGTCAAATGAACACCGCAAAATCTTTCATTTGCTCTTAAAATTGAACAACCTTGTAAATTTTGGTTTGCAATAGTTGTTTAACTAGATTTTGTTTGGAAAAAAGAGGAATGTTATGTGTATACTCTTCCATTTATCCCCTTTAGGGAACCCTTGGAATCAAAAACACCATTCCTATTGCAAGTAGCCTAGTCCAAGGCTTAGAAAGAAACTCATCTAATGAAATCCCCAAAAACTCATCAAAGTTTGGGTGACCTTGAAAATGACCCCAAAGTCTTTATACTTTCATGCTTTCTTTATTTTTATGCAAACTTGGCTTCCTCCCATGAGTTCTTTAGGGAAGATTTGACCCAGGTTTCACCTCCTGGCATTGACTTCTTTTGGCTCCTAATTGGAGTTGTACACGAGAGGTAGTGACACTTTTGACATTGTACTACACTGATCGAACAACAAGATGTAGTGGTTACAAAAAGGATTAGACCTTTTTACAAAAAACCAAGTGATATGGACCCAAAATCCATGCTTTTATTTTGCATTGTTTGGGGTGAAAGTCATTGTGTAATTGATTCCCTTAGATCATTTAGAAACTTGTTAGATCTTAGAAAAATCCCCACTTACCACAAAATTATTGTTGGTGCAAGGTGCTCCTCAAGGTCCATCTCATAGTACTGGCATTTGAGATAATGGGGGTGTAAAAACCCTACTATATAATGCGCATTTACTTTTGGATGAACACTTAAAATCCTCTCAAATGATGTATATTGATGGATTCCAACAATACCAAACAACCTTGTCAGTTTAGGATCTAAGAGAAATTAATTATTTGGTCTTATCCTAAATAAAATTCTTATTTAAATTCAAATCTTGATGTAAACAAATAATCTAAACTAAACACAGTCCAAATTTTCCTTTGAACAAAGAGGCATTATGCTGCCTACATGAGATCATCAATTTGCCTTGTTCAAAAAGTCATATCATCTACTTTGGTGTAGTTATGCTACCTAATTGAGTCTAAAAATTTACCAAAGTTGTTTAAAATTCCTTCACTTATAATCTAAATTTGGAATTGTACCTTTATAATTTTATAGGGTTGATGTGTTAAGTGGGTTCGCCATTTACACTAAACTTGAGGGAACTTAGGTTTAATTTCTAATTTTAGTTGAAGGTCATTTAAGACTCATAGTAATTATAATCACTTGATAGACTTAAGCCATTGTATGCTAAAATCAGTCTATGCACCACAACATTTGGGTCAGGAAAATTAGTGTTATGTTGTCAAAATTGTAGGAAAACATCTTTGCCTTAGAGAGTTTTTGAAACAAACCTTTTTGTCACACGTTTTGGGTAGTATAGGTTCATTACACTACCCAAAACATTTTGAATATTATTTCATAGACCCTCTTTCATAGAGTTCTAAACTTGTTCCTATATTTTTAGAACAATCCAAGTGTACTTTTGTGATCTTTTATCTAAAATAGTTATACTATTCACTTTTGTCTAGATTGTTTGTCAATAGAAACACATTTTATACTTTTATTTGTGAGAAAATAAACTATTTCTAAAGTGACTTTTTTTTCATACCTTATACCTAGTTGATCAGGTTCATGTCCAAGAATCAAATGCCTAGTGTTTATTATAAGTGTTTCAAATTCATTAGATTAAAACTTTCATCTATTTCAAAGTCTAGTTTTTTATGCCATTTGGCCAAGATTCCTAAGGTATGCCTATTTTTTTGAGCCTAGCTTTTGACTCTGCATTTGGACAAAAGACCTAGTAACTCAAATTTTCCCATTCCTAGTTTAGACCTTGTTTGGAACACTTTGACCTAGACCTTTGACATGCCAATTTTTATTTAGACATGACCTTTTGTGCATATAACATTTGACATTAGACATTTGATATTATACTATTTTATACCAAGTCTTAGCACAAATTATTTTTGAGATACAGCTTCACTTTCAGACCATATTGGAGATATATATCCATCCCTTTGACTAAGTTAGAACAAGCTTGAACCATTTGTCCTTTGGATACATTTTTTTAGAGTTTGTATAACTCTAAGCCTTTTTGTTTTAAGGCTTTCATCATTTATGTGGATACGTCTAGCTAAACTTATGGTGGAGTCATATAGAATCCAACTTATGATATAATAGCCAACTAAAATTAATTTTATGGCTTTAGTCAAGACCCCAATGATGTTAATATGTTTTTTGAGATAGATTCCTATCCACCTCATATTAATAATTCATGAGAAAAAAGTCATGAAATAACTTACGATCTAACTAGAGACCTTGATTGGTATGAAGAGGCTTGTAATGAGGAATTTGAAGACCCAACTATAGATAATGTTTTTTTGTATATAGATCCATACCTTCCTTATAATAATTAGTACATGGAACACAATCAAGGACTAGCTTATAATCCAACTCACAACTGGGATGATATAGTTGATGATGAAGACTTGGATACTTTGGATTGTGCAATAAATAAAGTTCCATGATGTCCTTTTTTATCTAATCATTAGTTATACCTAACCCTCCTTTGGATGATATGAGCTATCAAGCTCCACAATATCTAAGGAATACCATTATCATACCAAGACCTAGTCCTTTAGCTTGTACGAGTAATCATGCTCCACACCACCCTATCATTACCATCTTAGGAATTTGTCCTTTAGCTCATGCAAGCCATCATGCTCTTCAAGGCCCTATCATTATCCAATCATAAACCATTCCTCATCCAGTACCAATCCCATCCAAACCTCAACCCATCCAATCATTTGAAGACCAAGTGATATTCAAAACTAGTATTTTCCAACTCATTAGAAACCAAATCCAAGACAACCAACCAATCCAAGATGTTTTTATTGAATCAACCATTTTTGATAATTCAACCTGTGATGAATTTCCTATTGATCCTATACCAGTTATTGAGGAGTCTAACTCTGATGAGATACTCTTTGATAACATGGTTGTAAGGGGATCTGAGTCCTTTACATCAAATAACCACTAGGATTATTTTGCTTTTTATATGGCTTAAAACAAGTGCCAAAATTAATAGAATGAGTTTTATTATGAAAAATTGGTTTCGGGTCTAGAACTTCCTCAATCTTGACTGAGTCATTTTGGTCTTGTTTGACTAACCAGTCAAGGCTTTCTTCTAAGGCTATTATATTAGTATCAACGGAAGATAATTGAGTGATAAATGTAGATATAACACCATGTATTATTGTAACCTTGTCATGAGTAGGCTTGATATAATTGAGAGCTTAATTTGTATGATTCTAAATATTAATACATACTTGCCTAACATGATTTGTATTGTCTTCAATAATGGTTAATCTATCTAGACTATGTATTATGGACAAAACATCTTTACATATGTCATCAAACCTTTTTGCAAGGTGTGCACTAAACCTAGACAAATAATTCTTCTGCCTAAATTCATTAGAGGGTTCTACCTTTCCTTGATAAGCTAAATAAAAATAGCTAACAACACCTTCTTGTTGTTTATATACACCTTTTTGAGGAGGCCATCTTCCACCTTTATATAGATTGACCTGATTATCTATATAAAATTCAAGAGTCTTTCTCTAGGAAGACTCATCATAGTAGATGGTAACTAATCCTTAGGATCAGGTCCTTGATTAATATCTTCATCTTTGATAAAAATATGGCCAAATCTAATAGTTCTTTTTAAAGAGGAAGATGAAGGTCTTGGAGATGATACTGTGATAAAAATATTGAAAGAAAGGGATCTAGGCACAATAATAATGGTTCATCCATCATTTTTATGGACATTAGCTTGAGCTTTCATTTTGGGTGAGACATTCTTCAACCAATCAAGCTTCCAATCAGAAATAATTTCAATATACTCTCTATGCCCTTTTTGCAACTGGACAGTTCCACTTAATTGTTAGGCATAAGGTAAATTTTCTCAAATTTTGGGGTGGTTTGTATTGGTCATGTTATAAACAATAGTTAAATTAATGGAGGCATACTTGAATTCTCCAAACATGTTAAGACCAAATAAGGAGGTAAACAATCCCCAATAATATAAAGAGCCATGTTTTACTTCTTTGCATCCTTTGTCATGGACTATGACGGAAAGGTTTGGACAAAACTCAAAATAAATAACTTTATCATTTATTCTACCAAAATTGGACAATTGGCAAGCATGTTTAAAACTAACTTGACGTCTATCACACAAGGCTAAATATAAAACATGTTTTATATTAGTAGGAATCAATGGAGTTATGAGAACTTGAATAAGACCAAAATGGATAAATTTGACATCTTCATGAGAGTGGATATAATTAATTTTAGACTCAGGTAGTAAAGATAACAAATTTGTTTGGAAGGACCTTTTGGGCTTATAACTCATAGTGAGTTTGACAGATTAGATTCAAGGTTTTAAAAGAGATAAATAGGTAATATTATACACAAACATAGACTTTAGAAGTTCATATTTATTATATACTTGGGAAAATTTTATAACATGGGGTTTATATAGACTAGTTTCCTTTTTGAGGGCTTCTTCCATAACTTCGATGTCAGGACACTTAGAGAGTTGTTATAGGACAAAAGGAGGTAATTCATATAATCCTTCAAATTCATATTCATTCATGATTTCAACTGTAAAAGATTCTTGGGATTTTCCAAATTCCATGGTAAGAGATTAAGGTTCTAGAAAGTGAGAAAATCTTCTAGACAGGAAACAAATTTTGCAGAGATAAAAGGGGCCTAAGACAATTTTATAAATGACCAATGGCTTGATGCAACAACTTCCCAAATAAATTTTCAAAGCAAGGAAACTTAAAAATTAGACATAGATTTAAAGAAATTTATTACAAATCTTTAGTTGCTAGATATTTTCACAAGGCTCTAATACCAATCTTTTTCACATCAATAGACGCTCCTTTTTATGCCAGTATTGTTGAATAAAAAACCCATGACAGGAGGTAGGGGCTAAATGGATATAGCTTCAATAGTACTAAATATATAAATATTACACTCAAATATCACAATATTTAAACTAAGTTTTTGATTCTCAGGTTCCCCAGAGGGCAAGAGAAGAGCATACACTTAGCTTAATAGCAAACTATTAAATCTCTAAGAGTTTTCTTCAATGATGAATACAAGTAGAGAATCCTTATTTATAGAATTTGGGAGGTCCTACCTAGAATATTTGCCAAGGTAGTGTCTGTCCCTTCATGCTTTATAACACAAAAGTTAGATACAGTGATATACTATTGGATGTGCTAGATGAGAACATCTGGCTTGGTGGGTCCAACATTGCTTCTGCTTTAGTCAATAGATCATCTTCATTGATAGGTTGAAAGAGACACCTTATTTGGAACGTACTTGAAAGATGCTAATGTTGGGGTCCAACATCACATGCATGATAGTGTGGATTGATATATAAATAAGATTCCCATTATAGCTATCGGTGAATGATTGTATGTACTATGGTGTCTTGATCATGATCTTTTTCTTCATGAATATGATGTGGTCCATATGATGTAATCCATCTATAAAGATGTTCATTATGAGATCTAATCTTAATCCACTAGGTCCATAAAGGATGTTTTACCAATTCAGTAAATTGGTGAAATAATAACTCACTATTCATATGTTTTATAGTGAATGTTCCTATTCTTCTATGGCAGTCTCCTTTGATGAAGATTGTGTTAGACATCTATAGGTCTGAAACTGATGCATAATAAATCTGAGTATAGCAAGGATGAAAGCCCTATCTTAGAATCTATTCTTGAACAATAATATTCAAAGAAGCAAATCCTTGATTATAGATTTTGGTTAACTTAAAACTAGGATAGGGTTGGTGCATTAAAGTTGCTGGTGGATTTTTGCTAAGCCAATCTATTGTGATATTATTAATGCCTTTTATGTGCTCAATAGAGAAATTAAACTGATTGAAAAAGGCCTACCATCTAACATATTTACTGTGACCATATTTCTGACAATGATCCTTTTCTGTAAAGGTTAGAAATCTAGGACAATCATTACTTACAATAAAATGTGGCAGATGAAGAATTTTCAACATAAATTTCTCAAGGCATTTTTTCATAGAATAAATATCTTTATCAGAAGAGATCCATTTTAAGACATCTGCACTAAATACTCCACTGGAAAAATCACACACAAACTCTTTATCTTTATATTTATAAACTAGCATTCATCCCCATGCAATATTAGAGGCATCAATATAAACCAGGAACTGGTCAAATTTTGGGATGTGTAGTTCTAGAAGTAACGATACTTTGGATTTTATTTTTTGGATGGCAGCTGTATGTTCTTCCTTCCATTGGAATGCTTTTATATACTAGAGAATTTCTTGAAGTATGAATTTGTATTCACCAGAGTTAGGATAAAAGCTATTTAAATAATTTAATAATCCCAACAATACTTGAAGCTTTGGCTTATCTAGCTTTTTAGGGAAACTGATGACCTTTTCTTTGATATGCAACTGGACTTGTAATTTTGAATCTTGGACAATCATTCCAAGGAAATTACATTCTATTCTACAAAGTTGGATCTTTATATTGGATGGAACTATTCCTGCAGTTTTTGCCAGCTCTGAGAACTTCAAAAGATGGGAGTAATGATCAAAAAGAGAATAAATGAAAATCAATATATCATCTATATATACACAAATAAAATTTGAAGCGCCTTTGAATATTTTGTCCATATGGGCCTGGTAGAATGATGGAGCATTCACTAGACCAAATGGCATTACAATCCATTGAAAATGTCTGAAAGGATAGTTAAATGTTGTTTTCTCTTTGTCATCTTCTTTGACCTAGATTTGATAAAAGATAGATTTAAAATCAAATTATGAGAAATATTTACTTTTTTCAACTTTCTCCAGTAAGTAGCTTTTATCTAGTATAGGATAGGGATATGGTTGGATAATGGCATTTAATGGTCTATAATTAATGACCATTCTCTTTTTACCCCTCTTTCGCTCTGAATGTTTGTTTACCATAAAGGCATAATAACAATAAGGAGAGGTTATTTTTTCAATGAAGCCATTAGCCTCTAACTCTTTTATCTAGGCTTCCATATCATTATAATCCTATGAATGAATTGAGATCATTTTCCCAATTTTTATCTATTTGTCTTTTATGATTTTGATTTCCATTTTAGGCATAGACTTTGACCAAAACTACTGAGGGTTATCAAAATAGATAGTGGTTTTAATCTTCTTTCCTATTTATTGGATTTTTGTAGGGATTATATTTTTAGGAGTCTAAGTCATTAAACTTGGAAATTGTTTAGTAGCATATATTAGGTGAGGAATACTTAGCCTTTCATTTTCTATGGTGAACATGACACTTTTGGTTATAAAACCATAGGGTGAATATCTATCTATAAAAGCTCCACCTAGAAGGATATCTACAGGAATTTTGCTTAAAGCAATGAAATCATAATGGAAGATTTTATTTTGGATTCAAAGGGGTTGTTGATGTTTATACATATTATAGACAAAAATATTCCCTTGAACATCTAAGCTCTTATAAGCAAGAGAGTCATCCAATTTCTTCTAGTCTTGGATGATCTATGGTTTGGCAAAGGAAAGTGAAGCACCTGTGTCAACTTGTGCATCTACCAATCTTCCATTAATTTCAACAGTAATAAACTGGGCAAATTTCCCATTGATCAGTTATCAAAGATAGGTTGGTTGTGGTATTTCTAATGGGGGAATATTTTTACATACCAATTTTTGTCATGATGGATCTTGGATCTATTCTTGGTAGAAGTCCTCTTCTACTTGTGCTTCATTATCTTCTTCTTCTTGAATATGGCTACATTCTCCTTGCTCAAGATAGTAATCTTGTTCAAAATAGAAAGAATCATCTAGTGTATTCTCTTCTTCATCTTCTTTAGTAGGCAAGAGTAGGTCCCACTGTTGTTTAATCCTTTGGGAATGGATTTCTCTTGGGAGATGTATGTTGGTAAACTTATTATTGAGCCAAGATTCATTTGGCTTGAATGAACTTTAGAATTGTAAAGGAGGATTGATAGGCCTTTGCATTGTAGGAGGCATTCTTGACATGAATGGCTACCTTCCTCTAGAGTTACTTCATCCTTTGTTGTAGCCTCTATTTCATGGTCTAGAATCCCTTTCAAGGATTTAATTATAATGGTGAGACCACCATCCATATGCTTCATATGGGAAGGTAGAATAGTCATGATGCCATGGTTGTTGCATATTGGTGAGTGGCTGCTCTGAATCATTGGCTAATGATTTGAGGGCGTTAACATCATAATCAAATTCTTCATCAGAGAGTTCATCTAGAATTGGTTCATAGATGTCATCTTGTTGGAATAGATCTTCTTCTATATTAATAACATCCCACTACATGGTTGTTTTGGAGAAAAAGATGGCTTTGACAATAATACTTTTGCAATGGCATTGTGGAGCAATATGACTAGGTTTGTAATAGATATAGAAAATAAGAGTTTTGGAGATAAGACGTAGAGATTTGTCCTTTTTTAAAAAGTGATGAGGAGGAGCATAAGAATGCTTATGATGGAAGGAATAGTGTTTAAAATATAAATGGCTATGGTGCTTCTTCTAGGTTTTTCTGGGTTGAACAAATTATCGATAGCTAAATGGTGTGATTTTCGGGAAGATAGGAGCAATTTTGGAGGCTTGATGCTTGGTGAGTTTCTACATGGTTTTAGTTTTAGAGACTAATTACATAGCTTGTTATTTGGCAAAATCAATGACTTCAGAAATAAACATGTTAATGAGAACTAAACCTTTGAGGTTGATGTAATTAATTACCTTATCAATGAGATTATAAGGTAGAGCATGTAAAAACTTCATTTTGGTTTCTATGGAACCAAAAGAATGAATTTCATAATCTAATTCTCTAAATTATTTAGTAAAAGTATCAAATTGTGTTAGATCACATAACTCCATCTTGAGCAACCATTTTTGAGACTCAATTTCTCGATTACCTATCAGTGGTATAAATTCATTTACCAATAAATTATACAAAGTGGCTAGAGGATCATGCTGATTATGTACATCAATATTCTATTTATGTTAAAGCATGGAATCCCACCATTGTGTAACAATGCCCCAAAATAATTTTAAA
Organism: Torreya grandis; assembly: GCA_037957365.1. Taxonomy (NCBI): domain Eukaryota; kingdom Viridiplantae; phylum Streptophyta; class Pinopsida; order Cupressales; family Taxaceae; genus Torreya; species Torreya grandis. The sequence continues at coordinate 74,110 of JARHVA010004353.1, read as the reverse complement.
GCAAATACAATAGTAGTAACTAGATCAAGGTTAGATGCAATTGTAATTACTCTCATAGAATTGCACCAAGTAGTTATCTCATTTATAGGATTGAGATTATCATCAATATTCACATACCATGGTTGTAAGGGGATTTGAGTCCTTTGCATCAAAGAAGTACTAGGATTCTTTTATTTTTTCTATGGCCTGAAACAAGTGCCAAAAAAATAGAATGATTTCCATGAGGAAAAATTAGTTTAGGCTCTAGAACTTCCTCAATCTTGACTGAGTTATTTTGGTCTTGTTTGACTAACCAGTCAAGGCTTTCTTCTAAGGCTATTAGCTTGGTATTAATGAAATACAATTGAGTGTTAAAGGTAGATATAACACCATGTATTGTTGTAACATTGTCAAGATTAGGCCTAATATAATTGAGAGCTTCATCTGTATGATTCTAAATATCATTACCAACTTGACTAACATGATTTGTATTGTCTTTAATAATAGTTAATCTATCTAGACTATGTCTTATGGACAAAACATCTTTACACAGATCATCAAAATTTTCTACAAGGTGTGCATTAAACCTAGACAAATAATTTCTCTACCTGAATTCATTAGAGGGTTCTACCTCTCCTTGATAAGCTACAAAAAAATAGCTGACAACACCTTCTTACTATTTATATACACCTTTATGAGGTGGTCATCTTCCACCTTTATACAGATTGACCTAATTATCTGTATAAAATTCAATATTATTTTCTCTAGGAAGACTCATCATATTAGATGGTAAATGATCCTTAGGATTAGGCCATTGATTAATATCTTCATCTTCGATAATAATATGGCCAGATCTAACAGTTCTTTTTAAAGAGGAAGATGAAGGTCTTAGAGATGATATTGTGCTAGAATTATTGAAAGAAAGGGATCTATTCACAATATTAATGGTTTGTCCATTAGTTTTATGGACATGAGCTTGACCTTTCATTTTGGATGAGACATTCTTCAACTAATCAAGCTTCCAATCAAAAGGAATTTCTATAGACTCTATATGCCCTTTTTACAACTATACAGTTCCACTTAATCGTCGGGCATAAGGTAAATTTTCTAAGATTTTAGGGTGGTTTGCATTGGTCATGATATAAACAATAGTTAAATTAATATAGGAATACTTGAATTCTCCAAACATGTCAAGACTAAATAAGGAGGTAAACAATCCCCAACAATCTAAAGAGCCATGTTTTACTTCTTTACATCCTTTGTCACAAACTGTAACAGAAAGGTTTGGACAAAAATCAAAACAAATAACTTTATCATTTATTCTACCAAGACTAGATAATTGATAGGCATGTTTAAAACTAACTTGACGTCTATCACACAAGGCTAAATATAAACCTAGTTTTATACTACTAGGAATCAAAGGAGTTATAAGAACTCAAATAAATGACAGTGGATATAATTAATTTTAGACTTAGATAGTAAAGATAACAAATTTTTTTGGAAGGACCTTTTTGGCTTATAACTCAGAGTTAGTTCGACAGATTTGATTTGGGGTTTTACAAAAGACAAATAGGTACTTTATACACAAACTTAGACTTCAAAAGTTTAGATTTCTTATATACTTCAAAAAAATTTATAATAGGGTGTTTATACAAACTATTTTCCTTTTTGAGGGCTTCTTCTATAACTTCAATGTCAGGATACTCAGAGAGTTATTCTGGGATAAAAGGAGGTAATTCATATAATTATTCAAATTTATATTCATTCATGATTTCAACTATAGAAGATTCTTTGGATTTTCCAAATTTCATGGTAAGAGAATAAGGTTCTGGAAAAAGAGAAAATCTTCTAGATAGGGAACAAATTTTATAGAGATAAAAGGGGCCTAAAACAATTTTATAAATGGCCAATGAATCGATGCAACAACTTCCCAAATAAATTTTTAAAGCATGGAAACTTAAAAATTAGACATATATTTAAAGGAATTTCTTTCAAATCCTTAGTTACTAAATCTTTTCACAAGGCTCTGATACCAATCTTTTTCACGCTAGCAGACACTCCATTTTGTGCTAGTATTTTTGAATAGATGGTAGATTTCAATTCCTGCCTGACTGATGTCGATAGGTTCTGACCGACATCAGTTACATTGTAACCTAGCAACCTCCACCATTTACATAACAGTGAAGCTTTTAGCTCCACAACTTAACAATCTCCCACTTAGAGATAAACAACTGCACCTGTACCTGTACCTATATAGCAACATCCTCTAATTTTTTTTTGGCTTGTATCTCCATCTTCAAGTTCAATCTTGAAGACCAACAAAATTTGAATGAAGATTCAACTTCTTCTTTATAACCAGCTTTGTTAACATATCAGCCGGGTTCTCATCCTTGCTAGCCACCGTGACTGCAACAACCTTCTGAAACTCTAAAATCTAGCTAACCACCATTCCACCAATAGTGAACACATATCCTATGGTGCTTCTCTTGCCATCTAAGTCACCTGCCATATCTGAATCTACATACCCATGTAGAGAAGTGTTTGACCCTGCATAGCATAAATACCTGCTATTGGTCCCTCTCAAATATCTGAGAATCCACTGAACTACTTTCCAGTGCTTCTTTCCTAGATTGGCCATAAACTTGTTGACAACTCCCACTGCTTGGGCAATATCTAGTCTAGGTGTGCTAACTGATTTTGCATCCTGCATATTGAACCTCTCCAACACCAACCTAGCCATATGTCTCACCTATCCATTCTCTCCTTTCTTTAACCTATAAATCCATTCATTTTTTAGTGCTTTCTTTTTGGCTAGCAACTCTACCAAATCCCATGTTTGGTTCTCTTCCAAGGAATCAATTTCCTCATTCATGCCATGCTCCCACTATTTCCTGGATTCTACCTGCATTGCCTCTTCAAAAATTCCTAGTTTTCCACCATCAATGAGCAATAAGTGGTATAAAGAAGGGGAATAATGAATTTGAGGCTTACTTACCCTTTCAGACCTCCTCATGGGCATTTGAGACTCATTGACAACTTACTGTCTACCTAAATTTTATTCTGACAGTGACCGATCCCGGTCATCTCTCAATCTGCACCCGACCAATGTCGGTTCCACCTAATCGACCTAATTGATGTCGGTTCTCTCCTGACTGATGTCAATTTCCACCTGCCTGACATCACCAACTTTGGTCTCCACCAAACTGACATCGATTCCTGCCTGATTGATGTCAATTCTCACCTAACCAATATCGTTATTTGTGTTTTCTTGTGAGTGATGATTTTTACCCATGAGCTCATTTTGGATCATAACCTTTGTCCAAATCAACATTGCCCTGCTTAGAATTATTTAGCCTCTTGATTTGAACACTGTCCATCACCTTCTCCTTGAAAACCAAGGCTTTCTAGCTCTTAAATTTTTAAAAACATCAGATTTCCTCTTTATGCAATAAACTCATACCTTTCTTGTAGCATAACACTGTGATCCTCTAATAGAATCTCCCTAAGCTGGTCCCCACATGTCTGCATGAACAAACTCTAACTTGTGCTTCTTCTTTTTTGACCTAGTTTTGAGAAACCTCATTTTCTTTTATTTCCCAAAAATACAATGCTCATAGAAATATTGATCTATGCTTTTCAAATCTAAAAGATTACCTTTTGACTTAAGAACATCCATTCCCTTCTCACTCATGTGACTAAGCCTATAGTGCCACATCTTTGCATCTACATATGAAGTAGATAAAATAGAAGGAGAATCAGTAATACAAGTAGATAGATAAAGTGTACCTACTTTCTTACCTCTTGCTAATACAAGTGCACCCTTGGAAACTTTCCAAGATTCCATTGTGAGAGTTACTATGCAACCCTTATCACCCAGCTTTCCTACAAAAATTAGACTCCTCTTTAGGATGGGAACATGCATGACATCCTTCAACACCCATATGTTGCCAGTTTGCAATTTCAACTGCACTTTCCCTTTGCCAACAATTTAACAAGGCTCACCATCCCCTAAATAAACTTTTCCAAAGTCTCCATGGACATAATCGTAGAAAAATTCTCTATTTGGGGTTGCATGGAAAGAGGCACCAAAATCTAAAACCCAAGATTCTACTTTATCCAAGGAAAATATAAGAGCATCCTACGCAACAATACCTGCATCACTTGCTTCTTTATTTCCTTCATGTTGATCTTCTACCAACCAACAATCTTTCTTTGCATGCCCTTTCTTTCCACAATTCTAGTAGGTTATACCTCCATTTCTAGATTTGGATTTACTGCCTATCTTTGACCTTGATTTCCCTTGCTTGCCCTTCTCTCTTTACCATCCCCTGCTTTCAACACTTAAATAGTTACCTAATGTTTCCCCTATGCTTTTCCTATGAATTTCTTCATTCAAGATTACACTAATAACATCATCAACTTTCAAGATATTTGAACCAGACGCAGTATTACTAACTACCATTACCAAACTATCCCAACTTTTAGGTAAAGAGCATAATATTAAGAAAGCCTTAATTTCATCACCAAAAACTATTTTGACTAAAATTAACTAATTTAATAATCCATGGAAATCAATAAGATGACTATATATCGATCCACCTTCCTGCATTTGTAAATTAAATAATTGCTTCATTAGAAATACCTTATTTGAAGCTGAGGGTTTTTCATATAAATTTGCCAAAGATTCCATTAACTCTACCATTGTCTTTACCTGTGATAAGTTGGAAATCATAGACGATGCCAGGCTCAACCTTATAGATCCAAGAGCCTTTCTATCAAGAACATTCCATTCTTCATCTTGCATATATGTGGGCTTACTTGAAACCCCACCCAACGGTAAGTATAGATTTTTTTGATACAGATAATCTTCTATCTGCATTCTCCATAATTGATAATTCTTGCCATTAAATTTTTCCATTCTTAGTTTACTTTATTCTGCCATTGCTTTACTCCCACTCAATCAGAAACCCCTAAGAGTGAACCTATAATCAACAAACACTAACCTGCTCTGATGAACCACTTGTCAGTGAACCAAGATTTGATACCAACTGTCAGTTCAAACACAAGCTCTGATACCAACTATCAGGATCCTTCTTAGAGTACAATTGATTACTATTGTATAACAACTAAACACAGAATTAAACTAGAAGTAATGAGTAACTAGAAATTAGAAATAGCAAAGAATAGGAGATACGAGAAACAATACAATCTTGTATTAAACTCTTCCAGAAAGAAATACAATGAAGAAATCTCACTCTTCCCACACCTCTTGGGTGTACAATAATTCTCCCTCAAGAGTTCTCTCTCTCTCAATCAATTACAACCAACTCAACATTGAGTTGTTCCCTCTAGTGACAATCAACCCAATGGTTTTTGTTGCCTACCTCCAAGTCCTTTTGACAATCAACCCAATTTTTGTTGCCTCCAATCCTTGCCATCAGATCTTCTTGATCTTGCACCCTATAGATATAATTGATCTTGCTCACACCATGTGTTGTAGATCTTCTTGATCTTGTTACCCCACAGATCTAACTGAGCTTGCACACACACACACACCTACAAATCTTCTTAATCTTGCACACTTGTAGATCAACTGACCTTGCTTACCTATAGATCTTCTTGATCTTTCACTCTTACAGACCTTCTAGATCTTACACTTGAGGATCTAATCCTTCTTAGTCCTGATTACAATACAACCCCATGGGTCTCTTAAATAGATCCCAAACCAAACAATAATTAGAAACACAAACTCAAGACTAAAATTATTATTTACATGCAAACTAACTATTCATCTAAAATTATATAATTCTAGAATGCACAAATTACCGATGTCGGTCACTATCTGTCTGGAGATGACCGATGTCGACCGATTCATAAACGATGTCGATAGATTTTGGTTCCTGCCTGATCGATGTCGATAGGTTCTAACCGATGTTGATTAATTTGTAACCCAGCAACCTCTACCATTTTCATAATAGTGAAGCTTTTATCTCCACAACTTAACACTTTATACACAAACTTAGACTTCAAAATTTTAGATTTCTTATATACTTCAGAAAATTTTATAACAGGGTGTTTATACAGACTATTTTCCTTTTCGAGGGCTTCTTCTATAACTTCAATGTCAGGATACTCAGAGAGTTATTTTGGGATAAAAGGAGGTAATTCATTTAATTATTCAAATTTAGATTCATTCATGATTTCAACTATAGAAGATTCTTGGGATTTTCCAAATTCCATGGTAAGAGATTAAGGTTCTAGAAAGTGAGAAAATCTTCTAGATATGGAACAAATTTTATAGAGATAAAAGGGGCCTAAGAAAATTTTATAAATGGCCAATGAATTGATGCAACAACTTCCTAAATAAATTTTCAAAGCAAGGAAACTTAAAAATTAGACATAGATTTAAAGGAATTTCTTACAAATCCTTAATTACTAGATCTTTTCACAAGGCTCTGATACCAATCTTTTTCACGTCAGCAGACGCTCCATTATGTGCTAGTATTTTTGAAGAGAAAACTTGTGACAAGAGGTAGGGGCCAAATGGATACATCTTTAATATTACTAAATATACCTATTTAAGCTTCCAACTAGAAAGAATTTCAATAGACTCTATATGCCCTTTTTGAAATTGGACAGTTTTACTTAATCATTGGGTATAAGGTAAATTTTCTAAGATTTTGGGGTGGTTTGTATTGGTCATGCTATAAACAATAGTTAAATTAATGGAGGCATACTCAATTCTCCAAACATGTCATGACCAAATAAGGAGGTAAATAATCCCCAACAATCTAAAGAGCCATGTTTTACTTCTTTACATCCTTTGTCATGGACTGTGATGCAAAGGTTTACACAAAACTCAAAACAAATAACTTTATCATTTATTCTACCAAGACTGGATAATTGACAAACATTTTTAAAACTAACTTGATGTCTATCACATAAGGCTAAATATAAAATAGGATTTTTATTACTAGGAATCAATGCAATTACGAAAACTTAGATAAGACCAAAATGGATGAATTTGACATCTTCATGAGAGTAGATATAATTAATTTTGGCACTTATTTTAGGTCATAGATAAATTATTTGTCTAGGTTTAATGCATACCTTGTAGAAAATTTTGATGACCTATGTAAAGATGTTTTGTCCATAAGACATAGTCTAGATAGATTAACCATTAGTGAAGATAATACAAATCATGTTAGGCAAGTCTGTAATGATATTCAGAATCATACAGATCAAGCTCTCAATTATATTAGGCCAACTCATGATAAGGTTACAACAATACATGGTGTTATATCTACCTTTAACACTCAATTGTCTTCCATTGATACCAAGCTAACAACCTTAGAAGAAAGCCTTGACTAGTTAGTCAAACAAGACCAAAATGAATCAGTCAAGATTGAGGAAGTTCCAAAGCTGAAACCAATTTTTCCTCATAGAAATCATTATATTAATTTTGGCACTTGTTTCAGGCCACAAAAAAAGCAAAATAATCCAAGTGCTTCTTTGATGCAAAGGACTCAGATCCCCCTACAACCATAGTATCTAAATATTGATGATACTCTCAATCCTCTAAATGAGATAACTACTTGGTGCAATTCTATGAGAGTAATTTTTGTTGCATTTAACCTTGATCCAGATACTACTACTATATTTGCTTCAAAATTCTTTTGAGGCATTGTTACACAATGGTGGGATTCCATGCTTGAACATAAATAAAATATTGATGTACATAATCAGCCTGATCCTCTAGTCGTTTTGTATAGTTTATTGATAAATGAATTTGCGCCACTGATAGGTAATCGATAACTTGAGTCTTGAAGATGGTTGCTCAAGATGGAGCTATGTGATCTAACATAGTTTGATGCTTTTGCTAAATAATTTAGAGAATTAGCTTATGAAATTCATTCTTTTGGTTCTATGGAAACCAAAATAAAGTTTTTACATGCTCTACCTTATAATCTCATTGATAAGGTAATTGCTTACATTGACCTCAAAGGTTTAGCTCTCATTGACATGTCTCTTTTTGATGTCATTAATTTTACCAAACAACAAGCTATGCAATTAGTCTCTAAAACTAAAACCATGTAGAAACTCACCAAGTATCAAGCCTCCAAAATTGCTCCTGTCTTCTTAGAAACTCACCATTTGGTTGTCGATAATTTATCTAGCCTAAAAAAACCTAGAAGAAGCACCGTACCCATTTATCTATTAAATTATATGCCTTCCCTCACAAAAATTCTTATGATCCTCCTCATCACTTTCTCAAAAAGTGAAAATCTTCATGCCCTCCCTCTAAAACTCCTATTTTCTATATTTGTCACAAACTTATTCATATTGCTCCATAATGCCATTACAAAAATCCTATTGTCAAAGCCATCTTTTCCTCCAACAAATATGCATGGTTGGATGTTATTAACATAGAATAATATCTCTTCCAACAAGATGACATATATGAACCAATTCTAGATGAACTCTTTGATAAAGAATTTGATGATGATGCTGACACCCTCAAATCATTAGTCAATGATTTAGAGCAACTACTCACCAACATGCAACGACCATGGCATCATGACTATTCCATCCTCCCATATGAAGCTTATGGATGGTGGTCTCACCATCATAATGAAATCCCTAAAAGGGATTCTAGACCATGAAATAGAGGCTACAATAGAGGATGAAGCAACTCTAGAGGAAGGCAGCCATTCATGCCAAGAATGCCTCCTACAATGTAAAGGACTGTCAATCCTCCTTTGCAATTCCAAAGTTCTTTCAAACTAAGTGACTCTTGGGTCTGTAATAAGTTTACCAGCATAGATCTCCCAAGAGAAATCCATTCCCCAAGGATTGAACCATAGTGGGATGTACTCTTGCTTATTAAAGAAAATGAAGAAGAGAATGCACCAAATGATTCTTTCTATTCTGAACAAGATTACTATCCTGAGTAAGGAGAATGTACCCATCTTCAAGAAGAAGAAGATAATGAAGGACAAGTAGAAGAGGACCTCTACCAAAAATAGATCCAAGATCTATCACAACAAAAACTGGTATGTACAAGTATTCCCCCATTATAAATACCACAACTAGCGTAAATTACATAGCTGATCAATGGGAAATTTGCCCAATTTATTACCATTGAAATTAATGGAATATTGGTAGATGCACAAGTCAACACAGGTGATTCACTTTCCTTTTTCAAACCATAGATCATCCAAGATTGGAATAAATTAGATGACTCTATTATAACCACCTTTGTGAAAATCATTATGTCAACCATGTGCCTATTTTTTAAGAGCCTCGTATTGACAAGCTAGTTTCTAATGAGTTGTCTCTTGACCTATTTCCCATCCTAGAGGAGTCTCAATTTGACAATCTAATTTTTGTGGATCCCATTATGCCATCATAGGATATTACTTGTCTAATACCAAATATTCAACAAGACATCATTGTAATATAATACCCATCAGATGAAGAATTAGAATTAGAGTCAAGTTTTATTATTAAACTGACATCAGATTTTGCATCCAAATCATAATCAACATTAGTCTCAACATCAGATTTAGAGTCCCTTGAGTTATAATTAGATTCATAAGAATAATATATTTATGGTTGTTACAACATTGGTTATGCATGCCTCATAGATCAATTTGAATACATTTTTTATCCTTCTATAGTTTTGAAGGATGAGTACTTAAACTTCAACATAAGTTATCTTAGTATCTTCTATGAGTATTATGTGGCCTCTTTCTATTCCATTACTATTCCACATGCCATTACCGTCAACCAAGATAACCATATTATTGAAATTCCATCTCTCATAAGTGTCTATTGGGATCGACAAAACCACACTTTGTTAAACTACATCCATGGTGACAAAGCAGTTGAAGAAGAGCAAAGAGGCCAAGATGACATTCATAGAGTAGAATAACACACTCCTAGTGAAACCTTTTCAAAGGCACTAGGGGAAAATCAAAGTCAGAACTCAACATCTTCTAGTAAAAGTTTTTTAGAAGTGATAGAAGATAATCAAAGTCAAAATTCCACATTCCTTAGTGAAACCTTATTGAAGGTGCTATGGGAAAATCAAGATAATTTCATTGGTGAAAACCTTTTTGAGGCAACAATAGCTAATCACAAAATTTCTTCACTACTTGATGAAGATAAAATTAAAGATCAAATCACAATAGCTTCCTATCTATAGCCTAATTAGATGGTAGATACTCTCAAGATCAAACAACAAAAACATCTAGTGTTCTTATTGAGATAAAAATTCTTTGGCCCTACCACAACCAAAATTATGTTGAATTTGACATCAACAACATCACGTGTGATTGAATGTCTCAATCTTAATTTGTTTCCCCACTATTATACATTCCATTATCATCAACCATTCTATTTCACAATCAAGCCTACCATCCATGGTCACACTTTTCTTTGTAGAGGATACAAAGATACCTTATCTTGACATTTGAAGGAATCAAAATCAATGTCCAACGAAGATCAAAAAATCATTCTTGGCATTCAAATCTGTAGGCAATTCTTGTTGGAGCAAATATTTAGATGAGGTATGGGCTAGAAATTAACATGATCAAGTATTCTATTTGTATCATTTTTTGATTAAGATGTGCATCTCCCCATCAACAGTAATAATAGAATTAAAAACCACACCCAAGCTAAAAACATGTACCATACCATTTCATTGTCATGTCATTATCATTGTTACATACCCATTTGCCATTGTTCCATACCCTTCCATTTACCTTACCCCATCACTTGGGGGAAAACCTATAAACATTTTATCTAATATATTAAAAACCATCATTATCCTAAGCAAAACCATACCATTCTAACCATTCCATTCCTATCTAGACCAAAGCCTATTTTTAGTAGTCCTACCCAATCCTATTTTGATCTTGGTTTCTTTGGTTCTTACTACACTTTCTACAAGGTTATTTTGATCAGGTTTCAATAATCAATCCAATCCATGTTTAAATTATAGTCTATGAAAGTAGTATGATAATTTATCTGGCAAGATATCTTTCATCCTATCAAGTTTGTTTATGTGAGCCTGATTATGACCACTTATGGGAAAATCAATGTTTCACTAGTCTTGCTACTAATTATAACTTCTTATGGGAAAATTAGTATCAATGACCTATGTCATTGTATCCTAGTTATAATCACCTATGGGCAAACTAGGGGAAATACTTATTTATCATGCATTGTCACATCACCTTACCATTATGTTTTCATTTTACTAGACATTTGCTAGATTTGAGAACTTGTTGGGACCTAGTTGGTTTTTCTTTACCTTTTGTGTTGATGGAATTATTTTGACTTGAGGTCATTTTAGTACTAAGTAGGTCATGCTCAATCTATGTTGAGGTCAACTCAGTCTTCTTAAGCCACACTCTCACCATTTTATGAGTAACCTAAGCCATGCTCTCACCATTTTGTGAGCGACCTTAGTCTAAAACATCTTGATGTTTTATGAGATTAAGCCATTTAAGTGTCTTGTCATTCTTCATCGAGTTGAGATACTTTAAACAAAATCCAAAAACATTTTAAAAATTGTTAGAAAAGAACAAAAACATTGACCACTTCTTTTCCTTAAGGATTCTAGGAACCCTTACTAAGTAATAAGCAAATCACTTGTCATTTTATTTCCCCATCCTTTTTGGTATGTTTCTTTCATGCACTTTCCATTTTACAATACAATTTCTCTTCTTCTATCACATCCATTCTATTTATTTTCCTCAGTTATCACATTTTTCCCATTCCCTAAGAGAACTATATTTGGCCTGAAGTTTTTTATTGGATATTACATCCATGGAACTATATAGGTAGCATCCACTTGCCTAGTGAATATGGAGACAAATCAGCCACCCCCTTCCTTTTCTTCTATTCCACCATTTTGTTCAATTTTTTATTTTTTGCCTATTTTCTAGGGGTAATGTTCATATGGTTTCTATTGGATTATTTCTTTCTTTCTTTTGTTTTTTTTGTTTGTCTACCTATTTGTTTGCTTTCAAAACTGTTGCCTTGATTTGATTTATGTGTGTTCATTGGGTGATTCCTTGCCAAAACATACACTTGAATTCATCCATATTCATATGTTTACATTGTCATCATGGTTTCTATCATTGGTGCATTGTGTTATATTGAGTATTGGATTTTTGGAGTTAGTCCTTATGCATAATTCGGCCAAGTCTTCATGATGTTATACCATGATGCCTACCGACATGTGATACAACAAACCTAATCTTCAAGAAGTCTATTTATCAATGGTGCATCTCTTCAACATTGACATCTTGATTCCATCCCAATCATATCCCAAAAATAGTAATTAACAACAAAATAATTTCAATGTTTATTAGTTCAGATGCACATTTCCCTACTAGTAGGTTGTTATAATTCCTCATTACCCTCTATGTTAAGTTATCATCATCCTTAGCTAAGTTTATCATGTTTTCCATAATCGGGGTCCAATGATTATAACCACCTATGGGAAAATTATTACACACCATCCCACCTACATTTCTTAATGATTATAACAACCTTTGGGCAAATCATTATGTTTTCACCACTCCCCTTTTTCTACCCATACAAGGGCATGTCATTATCTTGTTTGTCTATCCTAACTAGGATAGCTCCATCTTCTCAATGATTATAACTACCTTTGGGCAAATCATTGTGTTATCATACCATATTACCACTATCAGGGTATAATATTTATAACCACCTTTGAGCAAACCATTATGCACCATCCCACTTGCATTATTAATGATTTTGACTACTTTTTTAGTATCATTGTGTTTTCACCCCATCATCTTTCCTTTATTTAGTCCCCTCATTTCACTTCTTTCTTTTTAAGGGACCGTTTGATGACCTACTTTTGCCAATCACTCCCTTGAGGGGGCATCATATAGTTAGTTATCATCATTGTAGTTGTAAGCATATAGCACCTTTTCATTCTTTGAGAAGATGTTACTATGCTTATAGCTTGCAACACCTTCCCAAACAAGGGAAAATTGTAGACACCTAAATCTGGCCACTAATAACCTCCAATCAATCTTTTGACCAATTTTCACCTAAAATACATAATTTGGCCTAAAAACACTAAAACATGCTAAATGATATGAAATTGACATATTGAAATGCCAAAGTGCCTTTTGTTTCATACCTTATACCCAGTTGATCAAGTTCATGTCTAAGAATCAAATGCTTAGTGTTTATTAGAAGTGTTTCAAATCCATTAGATTAAAACTTTCATCTATTTCAAAGTCTAGCTTTTGACATCATTTGGCCAAGAGTCCTAGTGCATGCCTTGTTTGAGCCTAGATTTTGATGCCGTGATTGGCCAAAAGACCTATCAACTTTTAAATTTATAGATTAGACTAATTTGAAACACTTTAACCTTAGAGTTTGGAATTTTGATTTTTGGTCCATTTACTAGCTTATCTTTGTGTCAATAGTTATATGTTAGATACTTCATGCTAGCTTGTTTCCTCATAAAGATTTGCATAAACCTTTTGCTCCTTTTGACAAATCTAGACCAAGTTGGAACATCATCTATTTTAGACATTCTCCGTTTTTAGAGTTTGTAGAACTCTTTGACCTTTTATCACAAAACATTTACTATGGATCCCAACATGTATTCTGACACTTGTAGTGGACTCATATACAATCCAGGGATTAGTAATATAGTTGTACAAGAATATATGGTGCAAGACCCCTATGTGGATAATATTTGTTATGAGATGGATTCTTATCCCTATTATAATACTCAATCAGGGGCACAAATCGAAGATCCATTGTCTAACTATATGGTTAACACACCACCTTATTTAGAAAAAAAACCAAGAACAAACCACACAATACCTAGCTATAATACCCATAGTAGATGAGCTAGTTCTTCAACAATCATATTCTACTAAAACAACTTCCACGTATGATCCATTTTAGTTTGAGAAACATTTGTTATAAAACAACGATGAGATTTTAGTTAGAGCCATAGAGGTAGGGGCCAAGTTTATGATAGACTTCCCCCATGAAAATTTACCAAGTCTAGTAAGAGTACCCCATAATATCATTTATGATCAACAGGCTTCTTCTAGTAATCCTATGGCTCTAGTCTAAACAACGTACCAAGGTCCTAATATATCTACTCAAGGAAAAAACATAATGGAAGATCACTTTAACCAAATGTAGACAATATATCAAACCTACTTGAATCTAGCATGTGATTTTAAATAGATGAACATGGTAAGTAAGCCTCTTATTGACTTAGTTCCTTAAACAAGAGTATTGATATAATTAACTAGACAAGAGAATCTGAGTTTTGACCCATTCATACAAACTACTTTGATAAATAACTTGATACATATGCCTGTTATTGAATAAGTGTCTTCAGCCTCTACATAGAATAGTGAGCCAAATGTAGTAGATAATGTGAAAACAACATCTAATCCTAATCAAAGGTGTATAAACACACAAATAACTAGCCAACAACATGTGTCTATAGTTCATCCCATGGGTGGATCATCATACTAGGGAATAGTAATTTATATACCCCAACCTCAACTAACTACTTCCTCAAGTGTACAACCTATGGGATTAGGTAATCAAACAATGGCCAATGTCACACCTCAATGAAAAAATGTGATGAATTCTATTCCTCCTCAACAAGTAATGAGTAGTATTCCATAATAATAGGCACAATTTAGTGTATCAACATAATATAAAATAAATACATTGACACCTCAATTAGGGGCAACTAATGTTTCACCTCACTAGGTAATGATGAACACACCTCTTCGGTAATAGACTAATATGCCAATCCAAAACCAAGTAATGACTAGTCACTAATGTGTAAATATTGGTCAATGATAGATGCCAAATTTTTAACCTACTTTCACTTCCTCATAGGGATTCATGCAATACGGAGGTCCCTATATTTCTCAAGTACCCACTAGACAACTATTGGTTCAAAATATGCCACAAATTTAGAGACAAGGTCTTGGACCACAAGTCCCCACTCAACATCAAGGTTTGATTAGTCAGAAAAATGTCCCTTTTCAACCATAGCAGTGATACTATAGTTATATCCCTCTATCCCAACCAAAAAAACCTCCAAGTCAAACCTTTATCACTAACCCAAACCAGAATATCACACAACCAAGTTTTCAATTTCAACTACATCCTAATCTACATATGTGTATTCCTGGTCCATTCCCCAACCAAACCAACAGACCCCAACAAGTATCTCTATTATACCCTAGTCAAGGTGTCCCACTTGTGACCTCCTAACCATCTACCCAAACCAATACTCTCCCTCAAACCAATGTTCCTTCTAATTTCCTATCCCAAGAATTACAATATATGAAGGATATAATTACTACCATTCAAGTTGGTAAACAAATTAAAAAGTTAAAATTAGATTATGTGTGTTCCTACCCATTCAACATGGAGTATTTTTAGGTACCATTTCCTCTTGGATACGAACCACCAAAATTTGACAAATACAAAGGGAAGGATGACCCTAAGGCTCATTTGACTGAATTCTTTATCGCATGTCAACCAGTGCCATATAGTGACATTTACCTTTTGCTATTATTTCCAAGGAGATTGGTTGGACAAGCCTTGGAGTGGTTTTTAAAATTTCCCAAAAATTCAATAACAAATTTTGATTATCTTTTTGATAAGTTTATGTAGCACTTTTCCTATAATCTCGAGCATGATATTTCATTAGTAGACTTATGCAAGCAAAGCAAAAACCTAGAGAGAGTTTTGTAAGTTATTTATAATGGTGGAGAACCCTTGAAAGCCATTTTACCCATAATATACTAGATAAATAATTAGGCACTATTTTTACTAAAAATTTACACAGTGAGATAGCTTATCATTTAAAACTATAATGTGTGCATACTTTCAAGGAAATCATCAAGAAAGGATTGTTGATTAAGTGAGTGCTCATCGATAAAGGAGTCATAAAGATTCATTCAACTAATCAAAATAAATGTAACAATCAGGTAAATGACCAACATCAACATCTCATTCAATCATCAACATCACAACTGATATAGGCCAATAAGCAAGAAAGACTGAAGCAATTCAATCACAATAAAAATGTTGTGGGAAATGCAGTAACCAAATCTTGTCATGTCCAAATGGTGGAAACATCATCTACACCACCTTTTCAACTTACTCCTACCTAGAAACCTCTCCAACCAATATTTTAAGCTCAATAACTAAGACCTAAACAACAAATATAGTAGCCTTTACGATTACAAACCTCTCCTCCTAGGAGAACTGTGCATGCATGTCATGTTTTTAGTGACCTAGGAGAACCTATTGAGTCTATATTTTTTAACCTTGTTGTTGATAATCTAATTATTTGGTATATACCAAAGAATTATCCATATGACATTCCTTATCCTGATTGGTATCATGAAAACAAACTATGTGAATATCATTAGGTCAATATGAATAATCTATGAATATGTGTCCAAATCAAGCATTTAATTGAGAATATGTTGGATAATGGGGAGATAACATTGGATAATGGTGATTTCAATTCCAATATAACTCTTGGTATTTATAAAAACCCCTTTCCTTGACATAATAATCAATAGTATCAAAATAATCATCAACAATAACAATAATAGTCAATGCAGTAGCAAAATTAATAGTATCAAAATCAAAGGCTAAACTAGCAAAATTAACAAAATCAATAGAACCCACAATGACAAAACAATGGACAAAACCAAGGTTAGAATGGTAATAACCAAAAAACTTACCATGAAGTTGCACATGACTAAAAAAAGGTTGTAGGTCATATTATAGGGGGTAGCATTAATACCATTTCCATTAATCCTAGACCAAGCACTAATTAGCCTAGACCATTGCTAAACAATAACATTCAACCAAATTACATGGATAATCCTTCTTTCACTTGGGAATGCATAAAATAAAACTAGTAAATTAGGACTTCCATTTTTGGACCTTATATCGACAACTCATCCTTGCCACATGACCACATGCAAGTACATTGGCAACTGAGATATGTCATGTCTAGTCCCACACCATTCTCAACATTGATTGGCAATAATATTCTAGTATTTAATCCCAATTGTGAAATCAAAACTTAGAGGTCAAAGATTATTATCCCAGGCCCAAAACCATCCACCACTTTGCCTATCATTCAACCAACTATTTACCTTCAGAATAAACCATTCACTACTAACCACGACAAGAAGTTTGATATTATGGAATAATTATAGAAGACACCAACACAAATTTCTATTTTAGATTTATTATTAATGTCAATAATCCATAAGAACATCTTAAATGAGTTTTTGACCCAATCTGCTATTGATAGTGACATATACCCTAATAAATTTAAAGCTTTGGTTGGACACCTAGCTCCAGCCCAACAAGTCACATTCAACCAAAGTGATATGTCCTCACTTGGCCCACTCCATAATAATCCATTATACATAGAAGTTTATATAAGATGGAATAAAGTGAAACATATCCTTATAGGTAATGGATCTGACCTCAACATAGTGTCTCTAAGGCTCATCAAGCTTTTTAGGTACACAATGGTAGATCTCCAGCTAGAAACAATAACCATCAAAGCCTATGATAATTAGGAAAGAGGATCATTAGGCACCATTATTTTGCCAGTTATCATTGGGGCTTTGACCCATGATACACTTTTCCATGTGTTTGATCTTGAGTTATCATACAACATGCTTCTAGGCAAGCCTTAGTTACATGAGATTCATATAGTCCCATCAATGTTGTACAAATTTATCAAGTTTTCCCACTCATGGATGGAAGTAAATATTCTAGGAGATTTACATCCATATGAAAATTGCAAGTATCTTGAGACTAAATTTCAAAGTTACAATTATCTATATAACATGAATCTAAGTTCTAATCAAGATAAAGGAAAGGCTATACTTATTGATTCTTTACCAGATAATTGCATAAACCCTAATACCTTGGATTCCCTTTCCCACATGCCACCTCCTGAAGGTTCTAATCATTTAACCATTTTAGATATTTGACCAAGAGAGTATATGACCCATGATATATTTCATATTTCTAATCTTCCTTAGAATCCAAAAACCTTTGGGTGACCTAAAGTCACCCCACATATGCATTGGCAATGAAAGAACAAAGATAGGGGACCTACCACATTTGTAACAACATCTAGCCTAGGACCTGATCCTCTTGAAGGGGATGAATCATGGTTATACAATAACCAAGCTGATTGCTATAAAAATGCAAAGGATCTTATTCCCAATAGGATCATGAAACATCACAATTATGAAAGAAGAGGCCTTAGACCAAATCAATAAGGAACCATCAAGCCAATTTCTATGACTAAGTATGAAAGACCTTATGGACTTGGATTTAAACCACCTAGGGGTGACCCCTCATATCTTATTCAAACTCCATCACCAATGATTAGTGATGATGATGTCAATAGTGAAGTAGAGTCTAATCATTGTCCCACCTTTAATGACCTAGCTGAAACCAACCTGTTTGATAACAATGCCATTTTTACCCTTACTCTAGCTATCTATCACAACCCTTTGCCATTGTAATATCCCTAACTGATATATTATAACCAATAAGAATCTAGTTTACTGATTGATGAGTTCCAAAATGATGAGGCATTGTATGACTTTTTAGGCCTTAGAGATAATGTTCCATTGGGAGATCACAAATTAGGATTCTCAATCACATTTGATCCTGTAGCCTATTTTGGAGAGCAAGTGAACACCCTTAGCCAAAAACAAATAAGTAAAACATTGAGGTCCCAAATTGAAAACCTCTTTGAGGAACTTTCTGACCAGGAAAAAAGTAAAGATAAAGGCTAGTCTAGTGGTGAAAACCTATTTTAAGTGCCATTAGATGGGGGTGTTCATTCTTCTTCAAATTAGACTAGGAGACCACCAAATATGAACTTGCTTATGGATCCAAGTTTAACTTTGAGCAATAACAATTATTTGATCAAAATTTTCAATAATTTCTAACTATTTTTGTCACATGGCTAGATCTCCCATTAGGAGACTCAAATTCATCATGTTTAGGAGAAGTTGAAGACCAAGTCCTAATAGAGGACCCTGACATAATTCAATAGTTCAAGTCATTTCCTACTATCCTAGAAGATGGTTTGACCTTTCTAATTGAAGATACAATAGAGGTAAATATAGAGACTCCATCAAACCTAAAATGGATAAAATTAGGAGTGTCCCTCACTAAGGAGGAACATTACGTCTTTACAGATCTATTGAGAGAATTTATAGATATCTTTGCATGGGCCTATTCTAACATGCCAGGTTTAAACCCCACCTTGGTTCTGCACCACCTTGTGGTTAATCTTGATGCTAAATCACTAAAACAAAAGCTACGTATAATACATCTTTGCATTATTGTATTGGTAAATAAAGAGTTGGAAAAACTCTTAGAAGCAAGATGTATCTTATCCATTAACTACTCATAATAGATCTCTAATGTGGTACCTATTAGTAAAAATTTTGAAGGGATTAGAATTTGTACTAATTTTTAAGACATCAATAAAGCTTGTCCTAAAGATGATTTTCCATTGCCTAATATTGACATGATCATTGACTCCATGGTAGGTTATGAAATGATTTCACTCATGGATGGATTTTCAAGATACAACTAGATCATAATAACACTAAAAGACCAACATAAAATAGTGTTCACCACTCCATGGGGAACATTTTATTATTAAGTAATGCCATTTGGCCTTAAAAATGATAGAGATACATATCAAAGGGACATGACTATCATATTCCATGATATGATGCATGATATTGTTGAATACTATGTTGATGACATATTAAGAAAATCCAAAACTAAGGCTAATCATCTAGTAGTGTTGCATAAGATATTTGAAATATTACAAGAGTAAAAAGTCAAAGTTAATCTAAAGAAATGTTTATTCAGGGTAACTTTAGGAAAATTAATTGGCTTCATCATATCTCATAGAGGTACTGAAGTCAATTTGGCTAAAGTTCAAGCTATAATAAAGATGTCACCAATAACTAATTTAAAGTAACTCCATAGTTTACAAGGTAAAATCTAGTTAATCTAATGCTTCATCTCTTAGTTAGCAGACAAGTGCCATCCATTTACACACCTTTTGAAGAAGGCAGTTGTATTTCACTAGGATGATCACTACCAAATAACTTTTCAACAACTCAAAGACTATTTTTTTTAATCCACCTATTTTATTACCTCTTATGCTAGGAAATCCATTCTTTTTATACCTATCATCTATCGACCATGCTCTAGGGGTAATCTTGGCTCAACATGATGACACTGGAAAAGAACATGTCATATACTACCTAAGTCATACCTTGGTTACATATGAACATAACTATGCACTTGTTAAAAAATCTTCTATGGCCATGGTCTTCATAGCTTAGAAACTATGTCATTACATGTTAAATAATAAGACCATGGTCATTTTAAAAGTAGATCCATCACTCAAGTATCTACTATATAAAATAGCTTTGCAAGGTAGAATGGCTAAATGGAGCATGCTTCTCAGTGAGTTTGACATAGATTATGTCAATCAAAAGGTAATCACAGGATAAATTCTTATGGATCAACTTGTTGAAGTACCTCTCGTAGACATACAACCACTCACATTTCAATTTCTTGATAACTCCATAATGATAGTCATTGACACACCCCTTGAGGATAAACCTTGGAAGCTATATTTTATGGTTCATTTACTGCACATGGATTAGGGGAAAGCTTATTTTTTATTACACCACAGGGGGATCTAATCCCTAAATCATTCAAAATAAGCTTTTCTTGTACAAACAACATGGTTGAGTATGAATCACTTATTATAAGAATTCAACAAGTAATACATTGGAATATATATCATCTCCATGTTTATGGTGATTCTCATTTAATCATCAATCAAGTCATAGATAATTTTTAGACCAAAGATGACAAGTTGGTTCCATATAAAGCCATGGTTGACACTCTTACACAACAAATTGCCAACATTCAGTTTGAGCACATACCAAAGGCTAGTAATAAAACTACAAATGTCATGGCTACTATTAGCTCTTTTATTTGAAAAAAAGATAAAGATATAGAGTATCAGTTCCTCATCAAAAATTTGTTAGCACCAACTCATGAACCTTCAACCATTGCCATGATTTGTGATATTATTGGTCTTATTCTATCTAGTACTTAGAAATTTAAAATTACCTTCATGACCAATTTCTACCACCTAACCTATCTTGAAAGTAAACCAAAGCCTTCATTCATCATTCCACTCATTATACTATACTTGGATCTAACCTTTATTGTCACAATTTTGATGGAACTCTACTTCATTGTTTAACTTCAGTAGAGCCTACACTAGCATTAAGAGAAGTTCATGAAGGAGTATGTGGTGCTCATTCTAGTGGGATAGTCCTATCCAACAATCTCTTGCATATTGGTTATTATTGGCCCAAAATGGATGTAGATGCTACTGTATATGTAAAAAAGTGTGACAAACTTCAATGGCATGCTAACCTGATTCATGTCCCAATAAAAACTCTAAAATTGATGTTGACACCATTTCCATTTTCTACATGGGGACTTGACCTCATTGGAAAGATCAACCCCACTTGATCTGATAGCCATAAACATATCCTTACCACCATCAAGTATATCACTAAGTGGGTTGAAGCTATACCCCTCACTTATGTGACTAGAAAGCAAATTTCCAAATTCATTTTCAACTATCTCATTTACCACTACAATATCCCCTCTGATATTATATATGATAATAGAGGATCATTTAAGAACAAGGATTTAGAATAGTTATGTATTAAATACAACATCACATGACATTTTTCTACAACATATTACCCTCAAGGTAATGGCTAAGCTAAGGCATCCAACAAAAACATTATCAATATTCTCAAAAATATTATTAATGATTCAAATCATGATTGGCACTTAGAAATATTCCCAACCCTTTGGGCATACCATACCAATCATTGCACCCCCATATGAGTCACTCCATACTCATTTGTTTATGGTATTGAAGCCATCCTTCCCATTGAGGTCGAGTTACCTTCACTACACATATCTTTCAAGCATGTTATAGATGATCATGACTATCGAGTAACCCACCTGCTAGACCTACTTGATGAGAAATGCATAGCCACACTCAACAATATTTAAGCATATCAGAACTGACTCAAAGGCCACTATAATCTATGTGTTAAGTATAAAACATTTAAACTTGGTGATTTTGTTCTTAAGGAAAACTAAAAGAATACAATGGTTGAGAAGAATCATAAAGGGAAATTCAAACCAAATTGAATAGGACCTTTCATCATTACTATAGATTATGGATCATGAGCACATAGGCTTACCACACTAGATGGAGATGAACTTCCAAAGCTAATGAATATTATTCATCTCAAGCGATACTATGCTTGAATGATAAGGTGTATTCTCTATAAGGACCATTTTAGTTATGCCATTTTATCACTATTCTTCTTTGTACAAATACCATCCTTATCCATCCTCTTCATCATATCCAATTTTTTCTTATGTTCTATCAACCCAATGTGTTCTAAAGCCTAACCTATTTGACCTTGGTTTTTTCCATTCATTACATAGTTTCAACATTAAGGTATCTGATTAGTTTCATCAATTGGTTCAAGTAATTTGGATATAGATTATATTTTGGAATAGTGTGATAGAATTTTTAGTAGTTACATCCTTCTTTTGTTATTCCTTTCTTACCACCAATCTTGCTACTAATTATAACCACCTTTGGGAAAATTAGTACCATTGATCTATGCCATTGTGTCCTGGTTATAACCACTTATAGTAAAAATAGGGGAAACATTAAGCCTTGATGTACTGACTCACCACTTCCTATGTCGTATTATGTCTTTTTACCAACTGTGCCTATTTTTTTTGAATTAATTACTACACTAGTTGAATTCCTCTGCTATAAGGTCATAACTATAGTGACTTGAGGTCCTACTTTGGGACTATGTAGGTAGTGCTCAATACTTGTTGAGGTCATCTTAGTCACCCTTCTCCCCATGCTCTCACCATTTTGTGAGCAACCTAAGCCACACTCTCACAATTTTATGAGTAACCTAAGCCACGCTCTCGCCATTTTGTGAGCAACCTTAGTTTAAATTTTCTTACCATTTTATGAGTAACATAAGCCATGCTCTCACCATTTTATGAGAGACCTAATCCATGCTCTCACCATTTTGTGAGTAACCTTAGTTTAAACATTCTCACCATTTTGTGAGCTTGAACCATTTAAGTGTCTCATTATTCTTGATCAAGTTGAGATACTTCAAAAAAAATTCAAAAACATTTGAAAAATTGCTAGAAAATAACAAAAATATTGACCACTTCTTTGCCTTAAAGATTATGTGAACCCTTAATAAGTAATAAGTAAATCACTTGTCATTTATTTTCCCCATATTTTTTGTCCTTTTTCTCTCATGCACATGCCATTTTACAAGACCATTTCTCTTCTTCTATCACATCCATTCTATTTATTTTCCTCAGTTATCACAATCTTCCCATTCCCTAGGAGAACTAAATTTAGCCTAAAGTTTTTTATTGGATATTACATCTATGGAACTATGTAGGTAGTGTCCACTTGCCTAGTGCATATGGAGATAGCTTGGACACCCCCTTCCTTTTCTTTTATTCCCCCATTTTGTTCATTTGGTAAGTTGTCACTTATTTTATAGGGGCAATATTCATATGATTTCTATTGCATTATTTATTTGTTTCTACTCTTTTTTTTATCTACCTGTTTGTTTTATTTTAGCATTGTTTCCTTGATTCAATTTGTGTGTGTTCATTAGGTGATTCCTTACCCACACTTACACTTGAATTCATCCATATTCATATGTTTACATTATCATCATGGTTTCTATCATTGGTGCATTATGTTCTATTGAGTATTAGATTTTGGGATTCAGTCCTTATGTATATTTTGTCCAAGTCCTCGTGATGTTATACCATGATGCCTACCAACACATGTTAAAACAAACCTAAGATTCAAGAATTCTATTCAACAATGGCATCATCTCTTTAGCATCAACATCCTGATTCCATCCCAATCGTATCCAAAACAGAGTGATTAACCATAAAAGAAAATCAACCTTTATTAGTTTGGATGCACATCTCCCTATTAGTAGGTTGTTTCAATTCCTCATTACCTTTTATGTTAAGTTATCATCATCCTCAACCAATGTTATCATCTTTTCCATAATCAGGGTCCAATTATTATAACCACCTATGGGAAAATAATTATACACCATCCCACCTACATTTCTCAATGATTATAACTACCTTTGGGTAAATCATTGTGTTGTCACCACTCCCCTTTTTCTACCCATATAGGGCATGTTATTATCTTTTTTGTCTATCCTAACTGGGGCAGCTCCATCTTCTCAATGATTATAATCACCTTTGGGCAAATCATTGTGTTATCATACCACATTGCCACTATCAGGGTACAATACTTATAACCACCTTTGGGAAAACCATTGTGCACTATCCCACTTGCATTCTTAATTATTTTCACTACTTTTTTTAGTATCATTGTGTTTTCACCCCATCATCTTTCCTTTCTTTGGTCCCCTCATTTCACTTTTTTTTTGATGGACCATTTACTGACCTACTTGTGCCAACTACTCCCTCCAGGGGGCATCATACAGTTAGTTTATCATCATTGTAATTATAGGAATATAAGACCTTTTCATTCTTTGAGAAGACATTACTATTCTTATATCTTGCAATGCTTTCCCAAATAGGGGTAAATTATAGACACCTAAATCTTGCCACCGATAACCTCCATTCAAGATTTTGACCAATTTTCATCCAAAATGCACAATTTGGCCTAAAAACACTAAAACATGCTAAATGATGTGAAATTTACATATTCAAATGCTAATTTTGGCTATGGTATCACTAAATGGGGCAATGAAGTTTATGGTCTAACTAACTTTGATTAGATCATTTTGAGTCAAAATGCTAATTTTGCACCTGGGTGCTCTAGATTGCTCTTTCCTATCAAATATTTTTCACAAGGCACATGCATTTGTTATTCTATATTAGTAACATCCTAAATGGGAATATGGTTCCAATACATCTAACATCAACTTCCAATTCTAATCTAGTCAAATTTTGGACCAATAACAAGACATTCTAATCAATTAGAGTAATTTGTGGACAAAGTGATTAAACATGCTTAAGAGATAATTAACCCAAATTAAGGCCTAATTAATAATTCCATGGAAACTTGTTGAAAACTTGTTTTTGGAAATGAATATTGAATATCTACATCATCAAGTGACCTCATTTCTTGGGAAGACATCCCTAGGCCATAAATGCCACAAATATTAGGATTCATGCCTCCCATGCCTCATTAATGCCTTCCATGATTCCCTCCATGCCTCTTAATTTCCCCTTTTTCCAATTTCATGATGAGAATAATTATAAACTTAATTCTAAAAATTGAATTAATCCTCAAACACACATCTCAATCTCAGGATGGATGGTTCAGGTTGATTCTAGACATTCTCAAAAATCTATAAATAGAGAGGTCATGAACATCATTTTAAAAGACATGATTATGCAAATTTATAATGTATAATTGATTGAAAAACTTCAAGAAACTAATTTTATCATGCCAAATTGATTCCAAGCCAAGCCAAGCCACAAGCCAAAGGTTTCAAGGAGAGATAGAGGTAACTAAGCTTCCATTTCCAAGGACTTCATGAGCACAAGGTGAGCAAGCCACTACAACAACCATTTTGGATCATCCAAGGGAGGTAAAAGAATTTTCTTTTTCATTTTATTTGTGTTTTTTATTAATATTTGTTAACTAAGCTCTCCCTAGTGTCTAGGCTTAGAGAAGTTATGTTATTTAGTGTGTTTATTTCATTTTTTTTCATTTTAAAACTAACACCATACTAACCATCCTCTCTTGAATCAAATTCCTAGATCAAAACTTGTACACTTGAAAGGATCCAAATACACTATCTACACTCTACATGAGCTGATAGAATTAGAACTCCTTATACTAGACATGGAAGAATAAGTAGAAGAAAGGATACAATCACTATAATTCACCATTCATCACTTTGAACTCTTAAATAAGATATTATTGAACTAAAAAATATATTTATTTTACTATTCAAATTAAAACATCAAACTAGAATGGCTTCACCATACATTGTGTGGAATTATCAAACAAGAACCAAAATGGCTAGTACTTATAGAATGTGAGAGAAGAGAAAGGAGAATGAAGTCCAAGAGTCATAAAAACATATGCCAAGATAAGAGAAGGAGTTAAATATATATTAAAATGAAGTATGAGATAGACCATGTATGGTCTACTTAGATAAATTCCCCTCCAAGGCATGAAACTCTTCAATTCTAGTGTAGGACTCTTCATCTTGCTATTTCAAAATTGCCTTCATAATTTAAACTGCATTAAATGATACATAGTAGACTAGGGATAGATGAGATAATTTCACTATGAGTTAAGAGTATAAATAGGCTCTAACATACATTAGATGTGTCCTTAATCATCAATATTCTTTTGGACAACTGTTCTCACTACCTACAATCATAATCACCATTGTTTCACTCACCTCTCACACTAGGCACCAAATTTGTCTTTAGTTTTCCAATAAAATATGTATATATGGTGATGTGATGATTTTAAATATTCCTCATTCCCTTAAATTCATCAGGGAGACCTTAAAAGGCCTCCTAATTGAAGTTATCACCTTCGCATTAGATGATCATATCTCATTCACTATGTCATTATGGACTGTCTGAAGTGAAGGTTTTAGTAGATATACTTATGATATCTTTTGAAGTAATAAATTTATATTAGGGGTAATATTAGATATGATTCTACCTCCAAAGTTATTCTCATATTTTTAACCCTTTTGTAGTTTAAAAATACACAAATTTGTTAAGAAAAGTAGTTTTTTACCCTGTCTATAAAAATAAGGTACAACTCAATCTAATAGGAAGGAGACCTAGAGAGTTCTATAAAATCCCAAATCACTTTCTTTCTTAAAATATCCCACATGGATGTATTTAATTCTACATATTTCCCATCAGTTCCTTATTAAGGGTTTTAAAGGGCTTTAAGTATTTTTGCTCTTAAGGATTGTTCATACAATCCTGACATTCAATATTATAACAAATGCCACTAGAACCTTGTTTTTGACCCTCTCCAACATAATATAACTCCTGGATTCCCCATGTTAAGCATATGTACTATTGTGAGCTTCCAAAGTTGGCTTCTCAAGCTCATTAAGGCAATTTTTACACCTTGTCATGTTCTTGAGCCAATAAATGGTTTCTTTATGGCCTCCTCTACATTCCAAAGGCTTTGAAACACCTCATTACTCCCCAATAAAGTCATATAATGCTATATAAATATAGTCAAATTCCACTAGGCTTAGGCTAGGCCTAATGCCTAAAGGAGGTCAAATACCATTCTAGAACTATATGAACTTTATCCCCTTACGACCACCTTTGAGTGGTTGGTAATGAATGTGGGGAATTTTTCAATTTTTTCCATGTTTAATACCACTATGTAAACTATCATACATTATACTTAAGACCCCTAACACATCTTTTCATCATATACTCACTAAATCTGTAACTTTCTTGTTTCTTGGAGTACCCTCCATCTGAGATAGAATATAGGGTATCTCCCCTATCTACTTAGGCAAGATAAAGGTATGAGGAGCTCAAATAGGTCTTATATACCCCCTGTATAAATTTTTATGGCTGGAATATCTTTATAGCACCTCCAAATCTCATAAAATCCCATATAGACTTCCTAAATGCTGATAGTGTGCAAGATTCTTAGACATAAACTATAGGTGCATTTGAAGATAGATCTTACCCTATCTTGAGCATATCATGAGGATGGAATCATCACAATAAAATAATTCATAGTGTTTTCAAACTCTTCATCATCCTTATTAGCTTCTTCAACCATCTCCAACACATACCTAGACCTGACTGGCAGACTATGTGATTACTCAAGAAATGGGCAAGCTTGTAGGTGTATGCTATAGTGTTAGACATTTTATCATTGTATTTAGACCCTATTAAACTCATTTATTTTAATTTCACAACTAAACTTGTTCATTCCACATCTTAAGTGAGGCCAACACACCAACTACTATGTTTAACTTGTATTACTACCCTACAATCAAATTGTAGGTTTCCATTCTTGTCCATATTGAGGGAAACATAGGTCCTATAGGTAGAAGTCTAGGTCAAAACCTTGAATATCAACCTATTTGAATGTCATTGAGTTCTTAGTACTAACTTCATACAATAAAATTCATTTATATTTAAACCATACATCTACTAGGTGTTATAACATGATAAGGCTATTTGGACTCAACCACTACAAAGAACATTAACATTCTATAGTGAATTAATACTTAACATAGAGTCTTACTTACACCTTTTTTATCTATTCAAACAACCAAAATTTTATTTCAAGGCCTTGACCCTATGCTATGGATCTATCATGGAAATGTTTAGATCAGTTTTTACTTCAAGATACTCTATAATGAGAGGCTCAAAAGTATATTAGGGTCCCTATTTTGGAGGGATTAAGGTAACTTGTCCTCGAAGTATTTTACCAATATTGTGAGCAATATTCTCAAGACTATTTTCCACTCCATGTTTCACAATGATTTTCATGTCACCCTTAACACTTTAAGACCTTAAGAAAGGTCTAAACAAGTTTTAACCTTTGTATTCAATCTTCCTAGATCTTTTTGGAGACCTATAGGTGTATATGCAGGTGTCACATAGGGTAGTGAGGGTGAGATATGGGTAGTGTGCATAATATGTTGATTCAACAACCAATCCTAGTCCCTATTAAAGTATTCAAATTAATCTTCTTTGCCTATAAGTAATTAAAACAAGTAGATTCTTCTTTCCAACATGTTTATTCTCCAGTGAGGCACTTGTAGATGGATGTTAATGGTATATGACTATGTGTAGAGAAGCACAAGTATCAAATTCAATCATAATTCATTTGGAGAGCTTATATTTATTGATAATGTTATAAGGATGTGTTCAACACCTCTTCAAACTCTTAATTACATCTCCATGACTATGCTTAGGACCTTCATTCATCTATTTATGAGTGAACACATGTAAGAAAATTGATTATGTACCATGTTCTTGACTAAAACTTAATGTGAAACCTTTTGAAAATGGTATTTGTAAATATGGAGGTAAAATTACATGAAACATATCACATCACATTCATTTGAAACCACTATAGGGAATGAAACCTTATGAAATTAGTAAAACCTGAATGCAATTCCATTAGTATACTCAACTTACAACTTGAGTTTTTTGGCTCATAAAATCACCTCAAAACATGAAAATAGTGGAAACCATGAAATAAGGAATTAAACATCCCTTGATATCAATTTTAATAAGTGGTTTTTATGGACAAGATCATACAAGAAGAAAATTTGTAGGGTATGGGGATTAGTGTACAAAATGAGAGATTCAACTTCTTAAGAATGGTTAATGAATCATAGGAAACCAATATTTGATAATATATCATGAATGTGAAAAATACCAATTTTAATAACACCACACAAGAGCATTTGACTTGAAATCTCTCCTACTGGTCATACCATTAGAAGACTTATTGGCCAATTTTGCATGTCTAGTGGAGCGATGGAGGATCAAAATGGTTTTAAGCCATTATTGATACTTTAATATCTTATAAAATATTTTAATTTATTTATGGAAGTTTGAGAGTCATTTTACAAGATTTACACATGTGCCACACTCCTATATAGGTCATAAAACTACCAAAACTACCCAAACAACCACTTTTCTTCTTGTTTCAATGTAGTATCTACAAGTTTTAGTTAGGTAATAACATTCATGATAATTATTTAACATCATACATGTTGAGATATATTTTTTAACACTTTTCAATCAAGGTAAACTATACACTTTCATTAAATAGTCCAAACATGACCCTAAGTGTCTAAAAATGACATAAGGGGGTAAAATGGATGTAATCAAGGTAATGGAATATTAAATGACCCATATCTAGGACTATTACACACCCTATAGGATCCTAATAATCCCTTATACAAATTTTATACTATAGGGGGTTGACCTATTTTGACTTGTGGTTAAAATAGTCAATAGGACCTTTTGGTCATAATAGGCATTTCACTACTAGAGTCAAGATCAACTCCTAAGAAGTTGTTAAGTGTTGATGACATTGAGAGGGTTAAATTGATTTTTTTTATGGTTTAGTGGCCTACACCTTACCCATGAAGCTATTAAATGGTGTGAGCATCAAGCTACACATCCTTTTAGTTTACTAGATTAGGGCTTGTTGTTACGTGTGTTGTTTATGTGTCATGTTAAACCTATGTTGTTTGTAAGCCAAGTCAACCATACCCATTTTTTTGACACCTTGGATACCCTTAGGATAAAACCCATCTTATATCTTTCATTCTATATCCCAAAAACATTTAATATCCACCCTATATCTTATATCTTCCATTCGCTATCCTAAATCACATATAATATCCATCATTATCTCCCATCATTCATAAAACCATAATTTAATAATATATTTATTCTTGAAACCAAATCCTAATGGTCACCCATCCTCCCATCTTTTCATTGTCATCTTCTTGACTAGGTATTATCAACATACATGACCTTGTTAAAGACTCTAGTCTAGCACCTATCACTCCCTATCAGTACCTTTTAATACCTAGCACCCATCCATTGATTATTTTTCTAAGTATGAAATGTATTTAATTACATCATCTATTTCTCTTCTTGATAAATTGGACTCTTACTAGGCTTTGTCTATTGGTAATCCTTGGTCATCCTAATCTTTACATCTCTTCAAATCTAGGATCACCATAAATCACCTTATTTAACCACTATTAGACTTGATTTCTATTTTACCCAACATCCCCTTTCTTTCCATAAGAAATGGGGACCCACTTATTTTGGATTATAGTCTTAACCTTGAGCCCCTTTTCTATATGTTTATGCAAAATCTATGATAAGATTGATTATTGGACTTTTCATACTTTGGCAAAGTGGCATTAGTATTATGTTTTCATAGACTAAGCTTATACCTCTCACAAATTTTTTTGACTTATTTTTTTCAAACTTATTCTATTAGGTATTTTGTCCATTATCTTTGTCAAGTAATTTCTATTAGGCTTATTCTATCATAAGTAATTTCTTCAGGTCTTTTATCTGACTTATCTTTATCAGACATTTTCCTTGAAGGATTTGGTCTTTATCAAGTTTTTTTTTGGTATTTTTATCACAAAATTATCTTTATCAAGGACATTGTTATGGAAATTTTGTTTGAAATAATTCCCCTGACAAAATTGGGTCTATAGAATTTTTGCCATAGTCATTTTTGCTCAATTAAATAGACCTACCCTTAGGCCTTTTTACATTGACGCTTTACCTTACTAGACTTACCCTTTGGGACTTATGTAATTTTTTATATCAAACTTAATTACCTTGGCATATTTATTTCAAGCATTTTGTCTAGCAAAATTAGGTCTTTGGCATATTTGTTTTGAGAATTTTGTCCAAGAAAATTGGGTCTTTGTCATTTTTTTTTGGACATTTTATTTGATGAAGTAAACTCTTTGGACTTTTGTCATCAACACTTTACCCTATAAAGTAGACCCTTCATAATTTTTACAATTACCCTTCAGCCTTTTTTTTAGCCTTTTTGCCCTAATAGAATTACCTTGATGAACCTTTTGGACCTACCCTTCAGACTTTGTGCAACCTACCCTTCAAGACTTCCATCCTAGATATTTACCCTATGAAGTAGACTCTTCAAGCATTTTCACCATGAAGTAGACCCTTCAAAACTTTTTCACTTACCCTTCAAGATAATTGTCATGGGCATTTTACCCTATGGACCTACCCTTCAACCTTTTTGAAATGACCACTAGATGTTTTGGAATTTTTGTCTCAAACAACTTTTCCCTAAGGAATTTACCCTTTGAACCTTTTGTCCCAGGCATTTTTCCCTATGAGCCTATCCTTTGGGACTTTTGTTTTGGACTAATTATTTTAGACCTTTTTCCCTAGACCAATTTTTTTGAAAGTTGTGTCTTAAACATTGTCTGATAAAAATAAGCTTTGGGATTTATGTCTTAAACATTTTATCTAACAAATATGTACATGTGAAATTTTTACAATGGGCATTTTATTTGATAAAAAGTAAGTCTTTGGGACTTTTGATGTGAGTATTTTATAAATACTAGTCCCTAGCATAAACCCAAATAACCTACTATCAAATTACAATACTAACACTTTCCTTGATATATACTACGTCATTTTACATCTATAATTGTAGAGTGTAGTGAACCAAGAAACAACAAGTGTCAAGCCTATAGGGCGTTAAGTTAGTTTCATGGTCACATGGGCATATTTGATGTTCATGCAAACATTAAATTCAAGCTCCAAGATAAAAGATTTGGGTTTAAATTTTGATGGTCATGTGGGCATCATTGATGGTCACAAGGATACTTTTGAAAGTCACATGAACATCAAATTTAGTCTCAACAACTAAAAGACATGGGTTTAAATTTTGATGGTCACATGGATATCAATTATAGTCATGAGGATGTCTTTGACAGTCATGTGAACATAAAATTTAAGGTTGTAAATTAGCCTTTTTGAAATTAAAGGTTAGTGGGCCTAGGCAAATTGATGGTTAGCATTAATCTATATAGTTGAATTGATGGTGTGATATCGATAGAGACTTTTCAAAGGAATGAGGATGTAAAACTAAATTATTTATTACTTCTTGGTTATATATTTGAATAACATTTAGTGTGCAATAGATATGAATAGATTCTTGATTATATTGATTGACGTACTAATTTGTAGATGTGAAATATCTACTGAAATATTGGTAAATATAATAATTATGATAATTAAGTTCAAATTGATTCATAATTATAAATGTGAGTGAGTGCTTTTTTTGATGTAGTTTTATATGTGTGTGCAATAGCTACCTTAGATTCTTCACTAGCTTAAACCATAATCTCTTGATTAGGAGTGTGCAACAGTTGCCCTAAAAGGATTAACCTTTGTCTGATGCTTATGAATTTCCTACATCGTTATCCATTTATACTTCTTAACTACGTCTAACTGTGTGTGTGTAATTGTTGTTTGGAATAGGCATATTTTTTGAGAGCAGTTATCCTTTTAGAAACTAATCAGGAAAGTGATTCTTGAAAACCATAGAGCCTTATTTTTTTCACTACCCTTCCCTCCTTTTTGAGTTTGTTTTGAAACCTACCCACTCTAAATTAAAATCAAACCACCCATCTAATTCATGTAAAAATTCACTAATCTTTAGGAACCACACCTCCATCTAAAAACCTTGTCAACAACCTACATACCCTACTAGATATTCCATTAATAGGTTGAAATAGACTGCATACTTGCAACTCATGCCTTGGAGTGGAGTTTACCTCTATTGGGATCTTAAAATGCTAGAGGCTACCTCTTTAGATTAAGGTGTACATAAAAACTACATCAATAGTATTCACTAATGCTAAAAGAAGGGCTAACACCCTCAATAATAATAGTTATTCTTTACATATAGTTACACTAGGGTCACCCAAGAGAGTGGCAAGATCTAATTCCCAAGCTATTTTTTTAATCTCACCCTTGACAAATCATAAGAGACCTCGAATAGTGATAATAGCCCAAATTCAATATAATCCACCTTTAAGGACTCCTTCTCTAGTAAGGAATCATTTACCTATTAATAAACCAATGGCTCAACCCTGGTTAGTTAGATTTTCTATTGCTATCCTAGGGGTCATGCATGATTTAGCTCAGAATCTCAAAAAATACCTACCATCCTTTGCTCCTTCAAGAATAAGGACAATAGATGAGTATATTAGATATTTTAAAGCTACATTAAGGCTAATGAATTTTATCCATGAAGATGTTACATGCATATTATTCCCTTTTAATTTAATAGATGCTACTTATGACTGGTATTTAAATCTAACAAAAAATTCCATCACTTCTTGGGATAAATGTCAAGAGATTTTCTTGTGTAGTTTGGATAGGTCACCAATCCTAATTTGGTATACTAACACTTCAATAGCATGAGAAGAGAACCTAGTGAGCCCATTTGTGCTTTTAATTCAAGGATATGGAATATGTACAACTAGTTGATCCTAAGATATAAACTAGATGAGCCATTAACATTGGAAATATACAAGAATGCCATAGACCCAGTCATTGTCATGTTCCTAAGAAGAGCATTTGCTATCAAAAATTTGACATTAGCATATGAAGAGGCTATAAATATAAACAACTAGCTAAATCTTTAGTTGCTTTGAGTGCCTAATGTTATTAATGGATTTCCAGCACTTAACCTAATACTATATGTGAAATAGAATGTTCTTGTATTTAATCAAAATAAATTATATGCACTGCCTCCATTTACAAAGATAACACAGCCAAATTTTAGCTTCTTGAACAATCATATGATAGGTAATGGTTATCAATAGAGTTAATAATTAGCCACACTTCCCACTATTATTTTATAAGGTATGGATTCTACAAAGGTAGAAATGCATTCTATTTAGAAGATGTTTTAAAATTTTAGAAATTATTTCTTGATTATGCAAAGGAAGATGGGCAATGCCAATGGCCCAACAATAATCATAATATTGGGTTCCAAAGATATAACCTATCATTAAATAGGCCTAAGTAGCCTAACAAGCTTCCAAAAATCAACATAGCTAAAATGGATCTTCCTAATTGGTGTAGAATTCATAATACTTTTGAGCATGGTGAGTTTAACTTCATTGAATTTTGCAAAGCATTCTAAATATTTTAAAGAAAAGTGGTTATAAAAGATCAGATATGTAATCCAACTGAGCATCATCTAAATCTTAGCTCTTTCTGTACTACCATGTTTTTTAAAACTCATTTTCCCTTCCCAGGGGAAGATGATAATGAACTAGAACACATGGATGAGGTTCATGATTTCTATTAGTTTCATAGAGTTACATACAATCTAAGGAATAAATGGTTATTTACAACATTGACTCTTCTAACTACCATGGTGATTCCTCTTAATCCTAAAGTAGACAATAATCCACCCCCTCCAAAGGGGAATAATCAGCCATAGAGCAAGGAAGAACCATGTAAAGGAGGATATAATATTGTGGAGGATATGAAGAAGATCAAGGTGAACATAACTCTTCATGACTTAGCTCAGATCCCTAAATAGAAGGATTTATTATGGAAGTCCACTACTATAAAGGCTCCTATGGAAAGAGATAAAGCATCTACAAATAAATCAAAATTTGTTGATGCTAATGTCATCTACAAGAGAAATCTAAAAGTTTCACCCTTTCTAATGACTATTGGGGCATTTTGTAAGAAAATTAATAATAGTTTAGTTTATTATAGAGCATCTACAACTATCATTCCCAAATTCATATATCAAAATTTAGGTCTCACTTTAAGTCTTTCAAATAGAATAGTTTCACAACTGGATAAAATATTAGTACCTATAGTTAGAGAATTTACCAATGTATGCATTCAAGTAGCATCTAAACTATACATCCATATGACCATTTATATTTTAGTGGTAGACATACTAGAAAGCTATGAACTATTTCTAAGCAAGGATTGGTCCAAAACACTCAATGGATATCTCTCTACAAACTTCTCTCATATCTGGTTTCCATGGAGAGGAATTGTGAATCAAATCAAAATTCATAGAGAGATGAGAATTAAGTATCCCATTACATAATATAACATCAAGAATGAATAGGTAAATTATGAGTCACCCAACCTTGGTATCTATACTTTTACTACTTAAAATTAATTACATAATCTAGAACCTAAAGGTTCTAATCACGTGTGGATTATGCACTTTGATGGTGATAGATCCAAGCAAGGATCAAGCATATGAATTGAGTTGTTTGATCCATAAGGTAAAAGGTTATTGGTAGCATACAAGTTATAATTCCCATGCACTAACAATAGAGTTGAGTATGAGGCTTTAATTCTAGGATTACAATTTGTACTGAAAAATATTGTAAAGTAAATATTAGTATTTAGTGACTTAGAACTAATAATTAACCTTGTTAGAAATAAATATCAGTACAATCTATCTTATTTAACAAGGTACAAACATAGAGCATGGGACTTTTTAGAGAGTCAAATCAAATGATTGATTCACTAGTTTTTGTTCTTGCTAATATGGAACCATTACAAAAATCTAAGGTATAAATATTCTCCATTGAATTGGTATCTTGTCCCTCTATTCTAGATAATGTATAAAATTTCCAAGT
Organism: Torreya grandis; assembly: GCA_037957365.1. NCBI lineage: Eukaryota > Viridiplantae > Streptophyta > Pinopsida > Cupressales > Taxaceae > Torreya > Torreya grandis. The sequence continues at coordinate 37,649 of JARHVA010004353.1, read as the reverse complement.
CTTGGATGATGACTAGTAGATTATTTAGTTTTTTAGTAATTTAGGGTAATTTGAATATTAAATCATCGATGATAAGGACATTGATCACATCTTTCAATAGGAATCATACAAATAAGGCATTCTCTAGCTCAAATATAATTTAATTCTAGTTGGGTTGGTCTCTTTAGAAATACAATTTGATATAGACCCCCAAGCTCAACAACTTAGGTAGCCCAAGGTCAATGAATCAGATTTCAAAAGAGAAAATCTAGGAGATGAGCATAGCCTACATTATGTTAATATCAGTCTTAACTACACCTCAAAAGAGAGATAACAAGTGAAGAATTTAATCACTCAATAAAAGGATGTCATTTATTTTACATATGAAGACTTGAAGGTGTATGACCTATAGGTCATTACTCATATGATTCCCTTGAATCCATATCATAAGCCATTTAGATAGAGGTAAATACTGATGAATCCTATTCTAGAGACAATCATTCAAAGAAAAGTAGAGAAGCTTTTACGCATGTTATCCTTGAATTTAGTAGGCTTAATTCATGGGATAATCCCTATGAAACTTGTCTATTTCATATCCCATGATATCTAAGCATGCAAAATGAGGCCAATCATTGCCTTCTTGCATTTGTTTTTCCTCAAAAAAGTTAGCTTTTTGAGGGAATTTTCATTCTCCCATGCAATTCAAAGAATTTTCTTTGAACTACACTAAAATGTTTAAAGGCAAATAATTTTTGCATCCCTGCATGTGCAATCTAGATAATTTTCTTCAGACTACACCAAGCATGTAATAGTATTGAAATTCTCTACTAATTCACTTATAAAGTTGGATAATTTCTCTAACCTTGTACTCAGGCATGCCACTATGTCAATAATTAATTCACATTAATTACCCTCATATATATTTAACCCATGTTATTTTTTATTTTTTACATTTTTAATCTTCTTCTCACTATTTTCAAGATTGTGTGCACCCCCAATCACCATTTTTGTGTTAACTTGCATTTTTCCTCATCATTTCTATGATTGATTATTTCAATTTACTCATAGATTTCTTGCATTGCAAATTAGGTAAGGTTTTCATTTTTTGTTTAGTTTTTTTTTATTTTTCTTTATCATTATGCCCTAGTTTTATTTCTTTCATGTTTTCAAATTTGTGTAATCGTTATAAGTTTCTCAAAAACCCCATGTTTGCTCATTTGAAGCCAAAAACCTCAAATTTTGAAATCCATCTCCTCACCTGAGCTTTCTAATATCTTTAGTGTACACCATAGCTTCTCTTCAAATAAAATTTACCCCCCATGCTCTTCAAAGAAAATTATTTGAGTTGTATAAATTGCATACCTTATGATATAACTTAGAGAAAATTATTTGAAGTGCATGTAGTCTAGTGCACATCAAAGAATTTTCTTCAAGGTGCACTCTCACCAAAACACCATCTGGTACACTTCAGAGTATTTTATTTGAAGTTCACATAGCTTGGTGTACTTCAGATAAAATTATTTGAAGTGCATGATCCACCCTCATAATGCATGCCAAAGAATTTTCTCTGATATGCACCAAGACTTAGTAACTTTCCACACCGATACAGGTGGTCTAGGTCAGAGAAAATTCTCTAGCCTATACTAATTTTCATTTTCCTATGTAATTCAGATAATTTTCTTCAAACTACACCTAGTATTTTACCATTTATTTTAGAGAAAATTATCCAAATTGTACCAAAGTCATCAACTCACTGTGTAGTTTAGATAATTTTCTCTGGACTACACATTTCCCAAAAATGATGAAAAATGATAATTTTGGGGAATCAAAAATATCTTTTGAAAATATTAGATCAATGTTAGAGGATTCCCCAATTAAATAATAATGAATTATAGGTTTCAAGGTGTGTTTCTAGCATCTGTAGTGGACTCCAATGTAAGATCAAATTGGAGATACAAAGATCAGTCATGTTGATATGGCCGAGTTCTTACAAAGTTTAGGCAAGGATATTATGACTTAGCATATGCAGTTTATTTTAAATGTGAAATATACCTAGTGTCTACCTTTTCTATTTTAACACAAGATCTAGAATTTGTTATAATAATTGCTACCCACTTTGATAAAGAAACCAAATCAGTTAAGGAAACTAGTGGGAAGGTGATCATTCGATTGGATGTTGAGCACTTTGATAAAGTATTTCATCTCTTAGATATCAAAAATTACTCAAATATAAGTATAAATTTAGCCTATGAATATTATGATATAAATTTTAAAAAGTGAAAAAATCACATTAATACACATTGGCTCAGGACTCATAGACATTTAATTGCAAGATGGCCTTAAATTTTTTATTGCAGAGAATTCTCGGAAGAAGTAAGGGATTTGATTACTCTATTGAATAAAGCAAAGGTCCTTCCAACATCAAATGTATTCCAAGAATGTATATACCATAACATCTTCATAATCAAGAAGGACAAGTAGAGAATTTACTAGGGGAGCCAAATCAGTGATATTATATGTTGCCAGCTCTCAGAGGTGACTTCTTCCCTTAAATTTTATGACTTCTTATCTAGTTTATGTTATATCTAGCATGAGATTCTTCCTTGGATTTACCGGTAATGGAGAGAGGAAAAAGGTCCTAGTTCATGAATATTATCCATAGTTAACTCTCAAAGTAAGTATCAAACATTACTAGAGAGTTAATGATGCTTTCTTCTACAAGTTAATTTGCATCTTCAAGCAAGATCTAGAAAAGAAGAGAGTTTTTTATTAGGCATGGAAAATAGTAAATAATATTGGTTTCATTTTCCTATAGTTCCCAACCTTCACCTACATCAGGGTAGGAGGATTTGATGAGAAACCATACATGTTATCGATATATCCAAGTGATAAGTTGATATTGATGGAAATGTGCAAATAAATAATGAGTGTACATAAGAAATAATCAGATTCACACAACAGAGGTTTTAAGTTTCTAATCAGCATTGGGTGATATACTATTGCAACTATGCCAAAGGCCAAAACCATGGAAATAGAATTATAGTGGATAACTCTCAAGAGGTTTAAAAGTAGAAAATATTTTGATTACAAGATAATGAAGGAGAAACTCAAGCATAATTTTACTCATGTACACAAGGTTGAAGACATCTAGGCAGAATGTAGGACTAATGAAGATGTAAGGAAGTTGGATTACATTCATCTTAATACTGATCAGATTGATAATATAAAGTCGGTTAATATTCTAGAAGATCTTTCAGATGATGAGAATGTGTTAGGCCCCTCATATGAGGGTAATCAAGTAGCTTCTACTCCTCTCCCTCTAATCTGATGGTCAATCAAAGAATCTACATCAATCAGGGATAAATTCTAATCCATATTAGTAAGGATTAACACTTGGTTGGAATCAAAAGTTATCAAACTAAAATATTTCAAGATAGGGTCAAAAGAATAATATGATGAAGATACCACAAGTAAAAAAGAGGAATTACAGATGAATAATAAGGAAGAGGCCTCCACATCCACTCAAAAACTAAAATTTGTATTTGTGAGTAAAATAAATAATAAAGACAAAGAATCTAGTTTTGATAAGAATATTCAAAAAGAGATATAAAGGAAACCAACTATGAGTGAGGCACCCCCTCAACCAATAATTTTACAATATTTGATTCAACAATCTTTACAGCCTAAATTCACTCAATCAAAAGTTCCTATGGCTGAAACTTCTCAACCAACTATTTCATAGGTGACATTCTCTATAGTTTCTTCTATAAGTACATATGTGTCAATTGTTTTTGTTCCCTCTCAAGTTATTCTTTTGACTCCACTGGCTAGTGCCATAATTTTCCAAGTTCCCTCACAAGGTACATTGGATCAAGTTTTTGATTTATTGTCAAATTTATGTAGTCCTTCAAGGTTTTTGTGGTCCCCAAGTAATATATGTTTCACTCAACAAGATATGGATAAATTCATGCGAGCATATTCCTCTAAAATAAAAAATCAAGACCCTATTACCCTAGTACCCAAAATACCATCAAACACCAAGGTTTTAATCACTCCAACCCAAACCCCACCAATTATAACTGCTATCTCAATGGTGTCCACTCCACTATCAGATACCTCCACCATTTCCATCCCACATACTTCAAAAACCATTGTTATTCCTCAAATATCTCAATCATTGGTTTCCTTTGGACCTAAATATTTATCTTCTCTTCATCCTTGGCTCATGTCCCAAACCCCCAAAAGGAAGAAGTAGGTTGTGTCTCCTAATGACTTTGATTTTGGTCAACTCATACCAATAAAATCCAAAACAATAAAGAAATCTAAAACCATGTCAAGAGTAATCACTAAGTCTAGACATAAATATGTTAAGGTTTTAGAGCCTCTAGAATATAGAAACATTAAAGATATTCAAGTATCTGAATATACAATAAGATGAATATATCTTGAGAAGCAAACTCATGAAAGTGAAAAGAAGAGTTTCAAGTATCAATGATGTCCTTGATCAAGAGATATGACAATTACAAAAAAATCAAGGATCAACTCAAATTACAAGTAGAATAATTAACCTCTATTTTACTAAAGATCAAATAATCTTTTGAGTTTTTTATACCTGTTAAGCATGAGAAAATTCAAAAGGCAATTTAACAAGCTAAAAAAATTGGATCTCAAGGTTGGGCCATCAATGCCTAGATCGAGAGATTGACAACACAAGGTACTCAACGGTTGCGTTCTACCATTGAATTTTTGAAGAACTTGAGTGAAGTGAAAATGGAAATTTAGAAAACAATTAAGATAATCAAAATTTGGAATTTATTGAAAAGGATATTAATACATGGACTCAACTACGTAAATTCAAAATGGAACTTTTAGTTGAGCATAAGGTCATTCCAAATAGGAAAATATTCATTGAATACAAGGAAGCCATGAAGAATAAAAGAGAAGTTCTCAAGAATATTATTAAAGATCTTGAAGAAGCTAAAGATATGTCTGATAATAAAATATTAGATATTATAGATAAAATTAGAGAGCTTCCTTATCAAGTTAAAGATGATTCCTAGAAGGTTCTTCCTGTCAAGATAGTAATTCATGAGTTTTCATCTTTGATTCAGACCAAGATTGAGGTAGAAACTTTCACACTAGACTCTATTGAAAAACTCGTTGAATTTCAAGTCATAATAAATAATTTGTAAAGAATATTGGATAAAATCAAAGACTTATCAGTTAATATAGAAGATTCCATTTCAAGGGTTCTTTCCATCTCCAGGATTACATCAGGTCTAGATGATAGTGAGGTTCAAGCTACATTGAAGAGATATAAGGAATTTTTAGAAAAGAATAAAATGGAAGAAATTCTTGTGTCTAAGGACACTTAGTTTATTTTTGTGACTTTTCATGTGTAATTTTGTTTGGTGTATTTTACACCTAGGAAAAGTACATAGTCCTAAGTCAAATAGGACTCTGTCAATGAATAAGTCAATGTATTTATGTATTTCCTATTTTTTTCATAGCTTCTCTCTATAAAGAGGAAGATTTTCTTTGTAAAAAGGATCACCAATTGTTATAAAAGTGAAGTGTTACCAAAATTGAGAAGCAATATTGAAACTTTGAATTTAAATTATAAATATTTTATCAATAAATATATTATAAATAAAGTGACCTTTCAATCTTTGAGTTGAAATAAATGTGTGACATATTAGAGGTGTTCTTATGTAATTGATTGAACTATGGTGTGAATTTCTATGAATCAAAAGGTACCAAGAAGTTGATTTTGAAGTCTTTGAGCTGCATCATCATTATTAGGTTTATGTTCATTATTGATAAATGTTTTGGAGACTTTGGGTTGTAATTCATTATCTTTAGTGATTTTATCTTTATTGTAAACAAGGTGAAGACTTTGGGCTACACTTTATTTCATTATTTTACAATACATTCATTGGTATTTTTATTAGTTATTCTTTTCGTTAACTAATTTAAATATTTGTTATTATTTCTCCAACAAGCAATTCCATATTTCCATACTACGTTGTAAGAAATAAGAATATTCATAGCATTAGATTTAAAATGCACATCAATTTTGAAAAAAAGAATTAGATGATATGGTAACACTCAATTTGATAAGAATAGTGTAAATAAGTGTAAATAGTTACTTGTGTAATTTAGCAATAAAAAGGAAGCCTCCCCTTACTTGAGGAGAGATTATATCTCATCACACTATCTCTGAAATAACCATTTTGCTACCTTTCTATTGTTAACAAAATATTCACCCAAAAAAGTGCAAAAATCATTTTTCCAGTAAGGCATTCTACATGGGTGGTCAATTTTGTCCTAGTAATAAAGAAGAATAGTGAGATCAGATTATGTGTGGATTTTAGGAACTTTAATAAGGCTAATAAAAATGACAATTATCCCCTACCTTCTCTAAATGAGGTGATACACATATTAACTGGTTTTAAAATGATGTCCTTCTTGGATGTATTTTCAAGCTATAATCAGGTATTGGTGTAATTTAAAGATAAAATTAAGATGATATTTACTATGGAATGGGGAACTTATGAGTATAATAGGATTCTATTTAGCCTAATAAATGTAAGACCAATCTTTCAATGTGTCATGGATCACGTTTTCAAAGGATTGATAGGAAATGCATAATCATCCACATGGATGATCTTATGGTATTTTCAAAGAATCAAAAAGACCATGTAAGCCACCTCGAATCCATATTAAAGAGATGTGGAAGGATTTTTATTTCACTAAACCAAAATAAAATTATATTTAGAGTTATCGAAGGTAAGCTCTTGTGGTATATCATCATCAAGGATGGGATAATCATTGATCTAGATAAAATTCAAGGAATTTCAAAAATTTAGCCACCAAATAGCAAAAAGGAGCTTAATTATTTTTTTTAAAAGATTAAATTTTTAAGGAAGTTAATATTAGGATTTTTAAAAAAAATTATACCTCTAAATGGCATGCTCAAGTAGGATGCCAAAATAGACTGTACAGATGAATCCCAAAAGTCTTTCTATGACATTAAAGATACAATATCATAGGCTCTAGTATTAATCAGTCTAGATTTTATGAAATATTTATCCTTTTATTCATTCAATTTAGAGTATATTATTATTTTTATCATCACATAGAATAAGGATGAGACTGAGCATCTAATTGCATTCATGAGCACAAATCTAAAAGATACAAAACTCAGGTATTCTATGATTGATAAATACATTTTTTCCCTTATCAAGGTAGTAAATAAATTTCATCATTAAATCTTGAGGAATAAAATCACTTCCATCATACCTAATCATATGGTCAAGCTCACCCCATCATAGAATGAACTAGGAGAATGTCGAGGCAAACACATGGCCAAACTATAAGAATTCAACATAGAGATCAAGATGGAAAAGATCATTTGAGGTCAAGGCATTATTCATCTCATAACTGAGTTAGATCCACATATCACCATTGAAGAGGTATGTGAAGCTCAATTATCTAAATGAGAATGGTATATTGATATAATATAGTATTTACTTATAGGAACTTGTTCCCTAGAGCTCAATAGAGAAAGAAAATGAGATTTAAGGATCAATATTACTCATTACATGATCAAGAAGGGAGTCCTCTATAGAAGGAATTTTGAAGGTATTCATCTCAAGTGTGTATCCATAGATGAAGCTAAAGAAATTTTAGAGATCTTGCATTAGAAGATAAGTAGTGATCACCCATTTCGAAACACCACAGCCCATAAGATCTTAAGAATGGGCTACTATTGGCTAGTAGTTTTCAAAGATGATCATACTCATGTTAGAACATGCCATGAATCTCAAGATCTATCCAAGAGGTAGGTACACATAATAATTTCTCTACAACTGATTATTGAAGGAAGGTAATTCTCCCAATGGGGTTTCGAATTCATTCACATCAACAACCTAAATTCTTCAGCTAGCCATAAATTCATGCTTACTACCTAGACTATTGTATCAAATGGACCGAAGCTATAGCCACAAAGAATTATAGAGCACAATATGTGATTCACTTCTTGGAAGAATATATAATAACCATATTTGACACACCCATTTATTTGGTTTGTGATAATGGAATAACTTTCATATCAATACAATTTACTAAGTGGGCACATGATAACTAGATTATTATTAGGTCAACATCCAACTATTAACCTCAAGGAAATGGATTGGTAGAATCAATGAATATAAATTTGATCAATGCAATTAAGAAATTAGCTAGGGATAATCCCAAGGAGTGGCATATTTTATTAAAGTATGATCTTTGGGAATTTCAAACTAGACACAAGCAAGCCATTAAATCTTCACCTTATCTACTAGTGTATGGATGCAAGCCAATATTCCTTATCATGTTGATGTTACCCAATATATGGAACCAAATGATAAATTAGAACCAATACTACTAGATATAATATAAATGGAAGATTCAAGTACTAAGGCCTTACACACATTCAACAAACACCAAGATATGTTCAAGAGGTGGTTTGATAAAAAACAAAGGTTAAAGCATTTAGGATTTTAGATCTAGTGCTACTTTGGGATAAATCCTATGAGAATAAAGGACAACATGATAATTTTTCTCCATTATGGATTAGACCATATCAAATTTTGGAGATCATGGGCAATAATGCATTTCATTTGAAGGACCTGCAAGGTAATGAGCTTACCTACCAATGGGCAATTTTTGAAGCACTAATTCATGGTTGTATCATCTAAAGGGACCCTAGCCTAATGAAGCAAATGAATGTAGACATAGGATTAGATTAGATTTCTTGATTTATTAGATTAAATTTCTTGCTTTCATAGATTGGGTTTCCTCCTTTCTAGATTAATCTTTCTTGCTTTCAGTATTTTGTTTCATTGCTTAGATTTCATGCTTTTTGGATTATATTTCAGTTATTTCTTAGTTAAGTTCATTTCTTTCTTAGATTAGTTGTTCTTTGTCTTCTCTAATGATCATAATTGTGTTTAATCTAACTATAACTAAGCTAAAAATCTAAACCAACTGAGCTTATGACTTGTAGAAAGGGGGAAAAGTAGAAAGATAATTAGCAATTTGGGACTAGTTTATAGATTGGGCATATTTTTGTGTTTTTAAGTCTTCAGAATAAAGGTATGTAATCATGAATTAGTATGGATTCTATCACAATTGATTACTTTGACCAGCTATGTGAAATTTCTCTCAGAGTAATTCATACAAATTTAGAAGATTTTCTTGTTTTATTGGATCAAATGCACTTATCACATTAAATACCTATTGGAAATGATAATTTGAGGTATAGGTGTTATTAGTAGATATGTTCTAATAATGATTTGTTTTATAAGTATACCAGCTCACTAGGGTTCCATCTCTTCTCTTTTCCATTCAATAACAAAAAAAGGAAAGAAATATCAAATGAGTTAAAAAGATCAAAAGAAAATATAAATAAAATCAAAAGGCTCCCATGACAAAATATGGTCAATGTACCACACATCATGATCAAAATAAAATAGTGGAAAGAGAAGAGAAGGAGCCTAATGTATCTCTGTTAGGGTTATGGATGCCTGGCTAGGAGCAAAGCAATACTTGAACTTCCCTTTTTTTAAATTTAAGAGATACTGGAATGAAACCTACAACTTCATCAAGCATTTGAAAACTCATCATAACAAGGGTTAAATAAACTACACATTTTGGCATACATAGATCCATGAAATTAGAAGGCAATTATGTTATGTGAAGGAACTTAGGATTCTATTCTATGTTTTTTATTTAAGTATTCTTTTGTGACACACTTCATAATTGATTTAAGATTGCAAATTAGATTTCTGTGTTCTTGAATACTTACGAGTATTCCCCTTGTATGTCACCATTTGTTGTACCCAACATCCCCTTTCTTTCCATAGGAAATGTGGACCACTTTTTTTGGATTATAGTCTTAACCTTGAGCCCCTCTTCTATATTTTTATGTAAAATTTGAGAGAAGATTTATATTAGCCATTTCTTACTTTGGAAAAGTGGCACTTGTATTGTGTTTTCATAGACTAAGATTATACCTCTCAGTAAGTTTTTTGACTTATTTGTTTCAGACTTATTTTATGAGGTATTTTGTCCAGTATCTTTGTTAGGTGATTTCTATGGGATTTACTCTATCAAAAGTAGTTACTTTATATATTTTATCTGACTTATATTTATTAGATATTTTCCCCAAAGCATTTGGTCTTTGTTAATATTTTTATTCAATCTTTTTGCCACATACTTATCTTTTTCAAGGACATTGTTACAAACATTTTAACTAAAACAATTCCCCCAATGGAATTGGGTCTATAGGCTTTTTATCATGGTCATTTTTTCCTAATGAACTAGACCTACCCTTCAGCCTTTTTTTATTGACCTTTTACCTTACTAAACTTACCCTTCAGAACTTATGTAATTTTTTATTTTTGACTTAATTTCCTTAGCATATTTGTCTCAAGTATTTTTTTCCATCAGAATTGGGTCTTTGGCATATTTTTCTAGGCATTTTGTCTAAGAGAATTGGGTCTTTGATATATTCATTTTAGACATTTTGTCTAATGAAGTAAACCTTTCAAAATTTTATCATGCACATTTTTCCCTATGAATTAGATCCTTAAACAAAAATCCAATTGCCCTTCATCCTTTTTTGTAGCCTTTTTTTCAAGACAAAATTTCCCTTTTGCCCTTTTGGACTTGCCTTTCAGGCTTTGTCCAACCTACCCTTTAGGACTTCTATCCTAAATATTTACCCTATGAATTAGACCCTTTGATCATTTCCACCATGAATCCAACCCTTTGGACCTTTTTCATTTGCCCTTTATTATAATTATCATGGGCATTTTACCCTTTGGACCTTTTTCATTTGCCCTTTATTATAATTATCATGGGCATTTTACCCTATGGACCTACCCTTTGGCCTTTTTGAAATGTCCACTATGCCCTTAAGAACTTTTATCTCGAATAACTTCACCCTAATAAATTTACCCTTCAAACCTTTGTGTTTTTATGAATTTATTTCTTATTATAGAAAAGAGAAAAAAAGAAAATAAGTATCAATTTGGTTGAAAACCCAAATTAATAGTGCACATGTTGAATCAAAAGATTATCAAGAGATCCTTTTTGGCTTGGGAGGATGACATGTAGATAAGAAAGTACTAAAGAAAACTTGTTTGTTAGATAGATATTTGGGTGGATTTCCTAGTGATAGATAGATCCCTAAAGTGAGATTCTTTAGGGGCTATTAATCCACATGTTTTAAATAATTAGGTTTATAAACATAAAAGAAAGGTACTTGCATCAATAAATCAAAAGGTACTAAAACTAAATACAGTAATGCTTGTTAAGAAATATGCTATAAGTGATTAAATTCATGATAAATTAATTAATATTAATTCTAGAGGGTTGGGGTATGCTCAAGAAAATCAAAAAGTGGTATGTGAATAAGTAGGAATGTAAAAAACTAGGTTTGATTGGGTGTATGTAAGTGAAAACAACTTGTTGGTTTCCATTACCATAGTGCTCATCAATGGTTTGAGTCACTGTCAGTGATTAAAGTGACCATCGATGGTCAAGGTGACTATCAATGATTGAATAGACCATAAATGGTTGAGTCAACCATCGATAGTTACTATGTGAAGATTTGGGTTGATAAATTACTTATTGATGAGATCTAAAAGATGGATTGTGAGAGGTGGATGAGTTCTAGTTGATTAAAAAATGGAAATAAAGTAGATGAATACTTATAAATAAGTACTTGTCTTACCAGAGGTCGATTGGGTGGATAGTTGAGATAGTTTATTTATTAGTAGAGTCTAGCTTGATTATGGTAGAGTAACAGTACCTAAAGGCTTGGTGGAGAGGTGCTGAAAAATTGACTCTCTGATATGATTTTTGAATTATTGGATTACTAATGGAGATTGACCTGTAAGAAAGAAACTCTTAGATACACAAGCCCTTGATGATAATTTCAAATGACTTTCACCTCCCAGCTCCTATCTTCTTATAGGCATAAGCAAGAGGTGGAAGTGAAGGTTCAACTAGGTTGTCTAATTATAAATTATCCATACAAAGGCTTGCAACAAGATTTAGACATGTTATAGTTACAAAATCAAAGTAAATGGTTTACATACTTTTGGTTAGGGAGTGGACCCTAACCATTGATGAACAGGATGATCGTTGATGGTTACCCTGACCATCATCGATTGAGTATAAAGGGGGAAAAGGGCTAAAAGGTAGGGTTGAGCTAGTTAAGTTTTGCAGGTTAGGTTGATTAGGGGTTAGAAGGTGATATTGGTCTTGAGAGGGTCCTAGGGTATTCTATGGGAATTACAACATTTAGAATTATGATGTGTAGATTTTTAGTGTCTACATTTTACCCCTTTTTGTTATGTGGCTTTGAATCTAAAAGTTATAAAACAAAAATGGAGTGTTGGTTAAACGTCTAGTGATTACCCTGAGTATGGGAGGAGGTGTTCCCCCTAAAATCAAGAAATAATGAGGTGATGATTAAATGGGTATGAGTTTGATTGATAAGGAGTTATTAAGTGGTGATAAAAGGTGGATGGGCAGTCAAAATGCAAACATGCATACAAAATGTGACCAAGTATGATAGCCAAGATCACACATAGACTAAGGTTGCACATGTTGGTAAAAATAAGGATGGTTCTAGAGGGACAAGTGATCAATGTACTACATGACCATATTTAGGCATGGTGGTAGGGTATACCTTTTAGTCTCTTAGATAGGTCAGTGTTGTTATGGGTATTTGAGGTAGGAAGTGCTCTTATGGAAAACACAAATAGGGTAAGTGTCTTGGGTATCTAAAGTAATAATTTCTCTAATAAGACACAAGTGGGTCAGGTAAGCATGAGGTGGCATAAAATTGAAATGGTCAAAATGGAAAAAATAGTTGATGTAGTCAAAAATACCACATAATGTCATTATAAAACATGTGATAGTTTTGGTCAAAAATGGCCAACATTGAGGTAGAGGTGGAATAATGGGTGGTCAAAAAAGGGTAATATCCAAAAAGTTCAAATTATGTACAAGGGAGATTAGGTAAATCTCTAAAATGTAGTTTTGAGGTATAAGTGCCAAAAAATGTGTGAGATCATAATCATCTATGGTCAGAGGTTCCCTCAGGTCGACCATCAATGGTCACCCTAACCATCATTGATCAGGGGGAACCCTAAAAACCCAAAACATAAAAAGTGAAAATGAAAAAAAAAATCATTTTCACTTTTGCATGTTTGACATCTGTATTTTGTGCTTTGGTGATTTGGAACTCTTGGTGTGTAGTTGAGATGTTTGAATAAGTGATTATTGAGGTGGAGTTTTTTATTATATTAGCATTCATGATCAATGGGGACCAATGATCTAAGGTGGATGAGGGCATCGTCAAGTAGTAGGATGTAGACTCTGACCTTGTTAACTATTAAAGAATGAGGTAGGAGGTATATTAAATTTGGATAGTTAGTTGATTAGGTTTGTTATTTAGATAAATTAGTTGCTTTAGTGATGAAATTATTAGGTTTTACTAGGGGTGTGCCCTAGGTTTGCATTTTGGGTAAACTAGGAGAATTGAACCAGTGAAATTAAAATTAGGAGGGTGTAGGAGTGCATAGGTAATAAGGTAGGATTTAGGTGTTTTAATTGTTGAAATGTGGTTATTTTTGGTATTTTTAGGTAGGGAATGTTAGGGTTTCACCACTAATGGTTACATAAAGTGATCATCAATGGCTAGGCCCAACCATCGATGATTAGGTATGACCATTGATGGTCAACTATTAAGGGAAGAATTTCTTATTACCATTGATAGTTATATGGACCATTGACAGTAGAGCATGGAGGAAGGTTTTATTTAAATAGGTCTTTGAATGTTTAAAATTTTAAGAGTTTAGAGTGTTAAAAACTATTTAAGAGTACATGAGGATAGCTAGGTAGGGTAGATGTTAGTTACAATGGAGTTAGGTCAGTTGTAAAAGAAACTTATGGATTGAGAGGTAGGTAGATAATGGGATACATTAGGTTTGAAATGTTTAGATAGATGTAAAGATAATTTTATTGATTATTCAGGTGGGTTGAGGAATGATGGTTGACAATGAAATGTGTGAGCTAACTTGATTATTTTATTATCACAAGACCAAATCCAAATGAGGAATCAGGTTCCCCAAATCTTCATAGAGATTTGTAATGGGATGATTATAGATGAGTGAAGGCATATGGAAGAGGTTAACCTTAGGGACATGGTTCACTATCAGCACTTTCCACATGATGTGACTATGATCATGGCACTCATCAAGAGATAAGACCTAGACATGAACACATTTTTATTATTGAATGAAGAGATCACCATCGTACTAAAGGATATGATTAGGATCACATTGCTATTTATTTAAGGGGTGTCAATTTACCAAATTGAGAGTGAGGATCAAGATGACCTCATAAAGATAATATATTATGAGGATTGGATCCCTACTAAGTGGCATTCTAGAGGCTTTAGCTATAGGCCACTATACTAGAGGGCTCCATCAGACTGATGTCTAGTGATAATGATGATGATGATGGCCATGTCTTGCTTTGTATTGCTAGACTCAAGTAGTGTTCAGTTTCCATATTTACTATTAGGAGTATTAGTGGAGATGTTGTTAGGTAAGACTGTGTTTAGATGGGCTTTTATTTTGTTGGTTCAGATTTATAGGGAGCTCTAGGTATTCAGATCTCATAAACAATATAGGATTAGTGTTGGGTTCATGCTCCATTATTGGGAATATGTGCATATTTGGGTTTTGAGGCCACTAGGGTTACCTTGGGATGGATACACCAAATTAAATTGCATAGTGTTTTTTTGAGATGGAGAGGACACTATACTTTGATATGGGTAGGTAGAGGTGCTAGAGACATTGACTAGTTTAGAGATGCATTGGAGGGGTTAGTTGTGGGAAATATCATTTGGAAGCCATATATAGGTTGGCCGAGGTGGGCCCAATGTTATGGATATATGGGAAGTGAGATGGGGAGATGGATTTGATTCCTTTTGATTGAGTTCAATGATAGTATGGCCTTATTTAGGGTATTCTAACTCCTTTTTTGAGATATAAGAGAGAGGATGTATATTTTCTAATTCTAGTGCCACAGCCACAAGACATAGTATTGGACTATGATGATTTGATAGCTAAAGTACTTATAGATGATTCTATTTTTATGGATGGGTATGTGACATGGTATCAGGATCTATACACAGTAGCTAATTTTGGATGGGGTGACAAGGGTCAAAAGCCCATGGATATGGATCTAGTAGGGGCACCATTACAGGGTAGAGGCCAGGATAGATAGGCACAGGTAGCACTAATATCTACATAGGATCATATTATAAGACTACAAGGATAGGTGGATATATTAAAAGGATAGATTGTCACCTTACAGGATCAGGTGGCTAGCTTGATAGGAGAGTGAGATCAGGTAAGGGTCTCTCTTGGTTTAGTGACTCAAGAGAGGGATACCTTAAGATAGAGGGAAAGTAGAATAGTAGGATAGGTAGTGCCACCAAGTTTCACTCCTATATCTTGATACCTAGCTATAATCGAGGAGCTATGATATTATGATGATATTATTCTAGCATAATTTTCAAATGAGCTCAGATAGGGGGAGTAAAAATCCAATCTAGTAGGTGGTTTGACTATGGGTACTCTAGGATAGTGGGCATCTATAGTGATTCAGTAGGTACAAGTCACTCCAAGAGGACCAACACCTAGTGTTATTATAGGAGCAAGAGGGGTCAATGGTAGTGGTTCCCCAGGGGTTTGATCTACATGATGTATATGTTATAAATGTTTTGATTTTTGATATTGGCCTACATGATGATGATGCAAGATGTATATGAGAGAGAGAATATACATATTTCTTACATTTATCATTGATGTGGACACATATTGATTTTATTTGACTCATGAGTTATGTGTGTGTGTATGTGTGATCTTGTTTATTGCTCATGCATATAGATCTTTATTTTTGTGTAAAAATTGGCACATATTTTCATGCAAAATTTTTTTACCTTAGATCCTTTAATCAAATCACATAATTTCAAGAAACATTTAGGGAAATGAAACTAAATTTGACCTTTTAATACATATTTATCTCAAACCCTGAAGTGTTTAATTTTTTGTTAATATGTCATATTTGACTAATTATGCATTAAATAATGATTAATAAATATAATTAGTTAAAATTTCAAAAAAAATGCATGAATAAAATCAACTCACAACAAGCACTTGATAATGAAGATCAATAATGCCTACATCTTTGGGATTGATTATAATATAAACTGATCCATTTCCTTAAAAAGTGACTACATAGCCAACCCTCATAATTATCAAATGGATCCTCTAAGACTACATATAAATTGGCAACAGACCTTTAGAAAGTCCCAAAACCCATGGACAGACCTTCCATCTTACTATCATCAGTGCAATCTCACAATCTTATGGATTTTATACCAAAAAGTATCAAAAATAGACATACAAATTGGTTTTACCAAAATTATCACAAGTTTTTCAATATATCATTGAAATTGTCTCAGAGTCTAAGACATTTCCCTACTTGACACTGAGAAGTGAAAAGCTCTCTAAGTCCTTCAAAACTTAGGATATATGTAGATTGGTCTCTATATTGGCCATTACACAATCTACAAAGCTTTACTTTGAGACATCAAATGACCTCAAATCTAGACACTCAACATATGGCTAGAACCTTTAGCTCTGGATCTCAACTCTCAGTTTTGGATCTTAGCTCTAGCTCTGGATCTTAGCTCTGGCTCTTGTCTCTTCAGCTCTCGACTATGGTAATGAGAGATTTGAAAAATTTTAGTGAAATGAATTGAACCTCTAACCCATTTATATACTTTTTATGGGTCTAATTTTTCCAATTGGGATCATTATCCACAATCTATTTTAATAAATTTTATAATTATCCCATACCTAATTTTTATGGGATTTTAAAGTATCCATTACATTTGAAAATATGGGGTGATAATTATTCCCCAATTTAAGATGGTTTATGTTTATCCCCATTTAATAAGGTGGAATTTACAAATATTAATGACTTGGTTTAAGCCTTATTGCCACATCATCAGGTTTGACCATAACTTTGATTGGTCATAACTTGGACATACAGACTCTATTTTTCAAACCATAAAATGGGTCAAAAAACTTAAAATGAGATCTACATCATGGAACTAGCTTTGAAAGATTCCATGATGGTAAATTTTTGTATTTTGACCATATTTGATGACTTATTAACTTACTTTGATTATAACTTTGACTAACTGTACAAGGAGCATACAAGCTCCATTTCTTGCATTTCACATACTATTAGAAAGGTCTCAATGAGCCATAAATAATGGTATAGGTTTTGGTTTTCTTCAAGAACTTTTTTGAATTGACCTTTGGATCAATCCTCCCTACTAGGAGATTTTGGTCCACCAAAATTTGGTATCCATTGAAATGCCAATCAGTTTTGAAGAACTCTGATAGGTCTTATTAGTCTACTCATGTTC
The DNA here is from genome assembly GCA_037957365.1 of Torreya grandis. Classification (NCBI taxonomy): domain Eukaryota; kingdom Viridiplantae; phylum Streptophyta; class Pinopsida; order Cupressales; family Taxaceae; genus Torreya; species Torreya grandis. The sequence goes on along the minus strand of JARHVA010004353.1, from coordinate 20,098 downwards.
CAAAATTATGCCTACAATGCTTGGAACAACTGGCTAATCACACCTTTCACAATTCCTCTATTACTACACAGCCATCAATATCCTCTACACATAACTAGGATTTAGAATGTAATGACTTCCTCTACTACACAGCTTCATAAGAGCCTCTATAAAGATAAGCCTAGTGATCTCCTTTACTGACACTAAATGGTCTTTTGTCACATATCAAGTACAAAACCCAAATCATAACATAGAGATAATAGTGGTAAAATATGATTCATAACTCAAAACTATAAAAATAATAAAACAAGGCATGATTTATACTAAATCTTGCAACTACCAATAAGGTCATAATATATCAAACTATCTATCCACTGCCACATCTTGTAAGCGGTGAACTACCAAACATTGAAAAAATCACCAATGCAACTACAAGACAAGTTTGTTAATGTAAAAAAATACAATATTGGTTGTGACTATATCACAATAAAATTCTCTAATGGGTCTTATAAATGCATCCAATCACACACATGCCGTAAATAGATGCATTCTAAAATAGCAGTTATTTTGAAATAAGTACTATAGGAAAGTTGAATCCTACCCAATAACCTATACAACTACTATCAAATCTCCCAAGCTAATCAATGAGTTAAATTCCTTAATAATTCAATAGGAAACTCATAAATCTAACACTAGAGATTCCAAAAATAGAGCTTTCAAAACATAAGTGTGAGAATTAAAAATTTCGCATGATAAACTTGTCTTGAAGTGCTCCCATTATAGTAGCTCCAAAATGCATATATCAAAGTGAGGTAAATTTCCTTTGTCAACATAAAATAGGAATATCAACAATGCTTTGAAATATAAATGCATATATTAATGCACCAATCATGACAACATGAACTTAAGAAACTGTTTACTAACCCTCTTTATTATATTCTCTTGTTTAGGGTGTTTAATTTCCTTAGTGGATTTACTAATATATGAATGGGTTGATTGAATAAAAACTTCATTAATCACCTTATCAATAGGTTTATAAACTATCTTCTTCTTACCCTTACTAGGATGGTGGGATGGTTGAATTTTACAACAATTTTCAATCTAATGTCCACTCATGTGATAATGAGTGCAAATAACCCTCTTCTTAGGTGAGTTCACCCATTTTCTATGTTGTGATTTGCCAGTATGAGAATGGTTTTTAGCACCTACAAGATGCTTTAATAAATCTTGTCTTTTCCAATAATATTCATGTTTATGTAATCCAAAAAATGTACAAAGAAATAATGCAACATATTCTGAATATTGAAAAAAAATTCTTAAATGGCAAAAATGAATTAGAAGTCTAGGAATTCACTTTCTTATTGGTGTTTTTTCTAGTGTAATAACAAGGAGGTAGAATCTCAATACCTCTTTTACTTGATTTTTTACATTGTTCATTGTTCCTTCAAAGAGAAGAATTATGCGATACTAGTGGCCTCAGATCTTAGTTGTTAGAGGCTTGTCCTCTTTCAACAATGGAAGAAATTTCTCCAACATCCACTTTCTCACTAGCGTAACCCAATCCTACATGGTGAGATCTATTCTCTACATGTATTGGGTTGGTAATACTTTGGCCATTCTTTCCAAGGCCCCTTCCATCAAATCCCATTTTCAATAATAGTTTATATCCAATGCCCTTAGTGTGTTTCTCAAAACAACCAAAAGCAATATCTGAAATATCTTAAACTAAATGAAAGGAATTACCAGATAAACAATTTATAGTGAACTCATCAGTCATAGTGCTTACATCTGTAGTGGAAGGTAATTGATGAAGATAATGTTTCTCTTCATCCTGAATTTATACCAAGAGTTCATCCTTAGATTATAGTTTTGATTTTAAGTGGGCAATCTCCTCTTCCAAAGAGTGAAAATGATCTCTCAAGAAAGAATTCTCTTCTTGGATTTATTCATTAATTATGTCAATCTCATTAAGCTTCTCTATTTTCAAGGCTTTGCCCAAGAATTCTTATTCCATGTAAACAACTTAATCCCACAAACTACACACTAGAAATGACATATCAAAGCCTAATAAGTCTGTAATAATATTGGAAACCAAACCAAAAACAACTGATATCAATCCATATAATTAGAAGCTAGCATAACATACTAACTTATTTGATACCAAACCTGAACCATAAAATGGCACTTATTTCCATGCAAAACTTATTTACCTTAGATCCTTTAGTCAAATCATATAATCTCTCAAAACATTCACAAAAACAAAACTAAATTTGAACTTTTAAAACGTATTTATCTTAAACCCTAAAGTACTCAAATTTTTGTTAATATGTGATATTTGAATAATTATGCATTCAATAATGATTAATAAATAAAAGTAATCAAAATTTTAGAAAAAAAATGCATGAATGAAATCAATTCATGATAAGCACTTGATAATAGAGTTTAGCAATGCCTATGTCTTTAGGTTTGTTTATAGTATGAACCAATCCATTTCCTTAAAAATTGAGTACAGTGCCAACCCTCACAATTATCAAATGGATAATCTAAGACTACATATAAATTGATAATAGACCTTTAAAAATTCTCAGAACCTATGGACATACCTTCCACCTTACTATCATCAATGAAATCTCGTAATCCTATGGATTTTATATCAAATAGTATTTAAAATGGACTTTTAAATTAGATTTAACTAAATCATCATAGGTTATTCAATATACCATTTAAATCACCTTGGAGTCTAAGACATTTCCCTAGTTTACACTGAGAAGTGAAAATCTCTCTAAGTCCTTCAAAACTTAGTATGTATGCAAATTGGTCTCTATATTGGCCATTACACAATCTACAAAGCTTCAATTTGAGGCATCAAATGACCTCAAATTTAGAGACTAAGCATATGGCTAGAACCTCTAGCTCTGGATGTTGGCTCTCGGCTCTAGCTCTGGCTTTGGCTCTCATCTCTTCAGCTTTTGGCTATGGAAATGAGAGATTTGAAACTTTTAAATGAAATGAATTGAACCTATAACCCTTTTATATACTTGTTATGGGTACACATTTTCCTATTGGGATGATTATCCACAATCTATTTTAATAAATTTTATAATTATCCCATACCCAATTTTTATGGGATTTTAAATTATCCATTACATTTTAAAACATGGGGTGATAATTATTCCTAAATTTAAGATGGTTTATGCTAATCCACATTTACTAAAGTATAATTTACAAATATTAATGACTTGGGTTGAGTCATATTGTCACATCATCAAATTTGACCATAACTTTGACTGGTCATAACTTACACATATGACTACATTTTTTGAACCATAAAATGTGCCAAAAAGTTTAAAATGAGTTCTAAATCATGGAAATATATTTTTAATACTCCATGATGGTCAATTTTTTTAGTTTGACCATATTTGACCACTTTTTGACTTTCTTTGATTGGAACTTTAACCAACTATAAGAGGAGCATACGAGCTCCATTTCTCATGTTCCACATACTGTTGAAAAGGTCTCAATAGGCCCTATGAAATGGTATAAGTTTCATTTTAATTCAAGAATTTTTTTTATTTGACCTTAGGATCATTATTATTATTTTATTTTTATGCTCATTTGTCATGGTGAAATGATTATCATTTGGTTTTTATGGCCTATGATATGATGTTTAAATTGCTTATGATTTATGTTTATGATATGGTTGTGTAGACACTAATATATGCTTATCTAAGCATGAGATGGTTTGGATTTATGGTTATGTTGATGACATGCTAAATGTTAATGTGTATACACTTCATTAGTAGACTTTAGACATGTGGGAGGAAATGGATGATATTCTTATGGATGTTATTGCTTTATGATGTTGGTCATGGTTATGGTTGTTATTATGGTTATGCTTGTCGCATGTTAATGTTTTTAATGAGAATTTTGGATTTCATTATGTTTAGACATGTTCACATTGATTTATTGATTATGGATGTGATTATCATGTATGACATGGTCATACAAGTAGTTTATGTCTATGCTTATGGTTATTTGTTGTTAATGTTTCTAATAAAATGCATGAGATAGTTTAATTAACAACACTAGATGGGAGAATAGAGAATATAATCAAAAGGTGAATTCCATAATGAAAATTTCAACTAGTCATGATAGGATAAGCATAGAGTATGATGCTTCTTTGTTGATAAGGACCAAAACAAAAAATGAAGTTGGATTGACATAATGAACATAAGCCCTTCAAATGCTTCACATTAGCATTCGTTATTGGCTAAAAGGGTGTCTTAACCATGTAATGTTTAGTAATATTGAAAATCCATTCAATATATTGTAAAGGGGAGATGGGTAGAAATAGAACCAAGTCATGAGACAAGCGAACCTCCACTATAGGTGTCTAAAATACTAGTGTAAACAAGCTTGTGCTAAGCTATGTAGATTGATCGATGTAAGAAGTGTACTTATAAAATATGATTGTGGTTTCTACCTTATCTTGTTGTTTGAGAGCCGATTGTAGATTTCAAGGTTATTTTGCTTTTGTTTTGATTATGATAATGGATCTTTTGATAATTTCTATATGTGGAAAGTTGATCGATGTAGGAAACCTTCTTGAAATTGCTATGCTTTTGACAAATGCTTACTAAATCATCCTTTGAGAGATTGATCTAAGTTTATGTGATGTGATTAATGTTTTTTGATAGTTATCCTTTAAGGGAGCCATCCAACTTATGTTTTGTCAATTTCCAATAAAATGTTAACAGGTATCCTTTAATGGATCAGTTTGTAAATGTTAGGAATGACCCATGATTGCTAGTGATAGGGATTTTTTTAGTTAGCTTTGATTTTGCTTGACATAGAATTTCTTATGTTGGCTTAATGATTCACCTTTATGGTGGAAAAACAAAGAGAACAAGAGGGTTAGCTATGTGCAAATATGTTTATGTGACAATGATCGTGGGGATCCATCCTGAAAAGGGGTGGAAAGAACCATGAGAATGATGTCATGGGTAGAGTGTCAGGATTAGGAGCACAATTGATTACTTTTCTATAAGAAATTAAACACGGAATTAAACCAGAATGATTAAGTAACTAGAAACTTGAAATAGCAAAGAATATGAGAAACAATACTATATGTATTAACACTCTTCTTGAATACAATAAAGAAATCTTCCTCTCCTCCTCACACCTCTTGGGTGTATAGTATTTCACTCAAGAGTTCTCTCTCTCTTTCTCAACCACAACTAACTCAACAACCTGAGTTGTTATCCCCTCCTTGATAGCTTCAGCTGATCTCCTTGACCTTGCACCTTGCAGATCTCCTTTGACCTTGCTTTCTTACTTTAATGCTTTACTTGCCTTAATTACAATACATGCCTCATGGGTCTCTTAAATAGGATCCCAAGCATAAAATAATTAGACTTCTAATTACAATAATTAGAAACATGGACTCAAGACTTAAATTAGTCTTCAACATGCAAACACTCTCGAACCTCTTAAAATTAGATGAGTCTAATTCTGGAAATGAATTTTGGAAACACAAGCAAACACATGCACATGCACAGGTGACCGACGTCGGTTGCTGTCAGTCTACTCTTGATCGATGTCGGCTAATCCCTGGTCCATGCCTGACCAACATTGGCAATACTGTCGATGTCAGTTACTGGTTAAACTCAACAACTTCCTGATTAGCATCCTGGTGAAGCTTTTAGCTCCACAACTTAACAATCTCCCACTTGGAGATAAATAGCTACACCTGTATAGCAACCTCCACTAACCATCTCAGGCACCTCCATCTTCAAGCTCAATTTTGAAGACCAACCACCACACATCTTGTGATGTTACACCTATCATCCAAGTAACCTGCCACATCTGAACCTACATACCATGTAGAGAAGTACTTGACCCTGCACAAATACCTACTATTGGTCCCTCTCAAATACCTGAGAATCCACTGAACTGCTCTCTAGTACTCCTTCTTTCCTGAATTGGCTCCAAACTTTTTGACAACTCCCACTACTTGGGAAAACTCAGGTCTAGTACATACCATGTACTTAACCTCATCATGTGAATTGGAACACTATTCTGTGAACTGTCAATCCATAAGTGTGATAACCTATTCTGCATCCTACATCTTAAACCTTGCCACTGCCTTATTCACACAATCATCCTGAGACAACATCAACCTATGATCTTCCCTGTCTCTAGAATACTTATGCCAAAGAATCTTGCTGCTCCTAGATTCTTCATGACACCCATCTGAACTAACTTTGCCTTTAGCTCAGCAATTCTTTGCATGTGTAACCCTGCAACAAACATACACACTATAGTAATAGGATAATGTAGCCAATATTATCCAACCTGGTAAAAGAAAACACAATGGTCACATTAACCTTGACTAAAGCCATGCTTAGTCATATCCCTGTCAAACCTACATTGCCCTGTAGCCTGCTCAAGACCATATACCTTGGCCTTCCGTCTCACATGTCCATCCACTCTCTTCTCTAACCTAAAAATCCATTCATCTATCAGTGCTTTTATCCCGGCTGACAACTCTACCAAATCTCCCACTTGGTTCTCTTCTGAAGAATTCATGCCATGCTCCCACTATTTCTTGGATTCTACCTGCATTGCCTCTTCACATCTTCCTAGTTCTTGACCATCAGTAAGCAAAAAGTAATATAAAGAAGGTGAACAATGAATATGAGGTCCACTTACCCTTTCAATCCTCCATATGGGCATTTGAGACTCCTTGATAGCTTGATGTCTGCCCAACATCCATTCCAATGACCGATCTCAGCCATCTCTTAGTTTTCACCCAACCAGCATCGGTTCCATGTGACTGACCCACCTACCGATGTTGATTCCCCTTGAATGACATCAGTCTCTACCTGCCCAACACTACTGACTCTACTGGTTTGCACATGATCGATGTCGGTACCTACCTAATTGACATCAGTTCCATGTGACTGACATCAATAACTATGTTTTCTTGTAAGTGATGACTTCTTTACCCGCGAGCTCATCTTGGATCAAAACCCTATCCATACTGCCCTGCTCAAAATTATTCAATCCTTGTGACTGATCTCTATCCATCATCTCCTCCATAAACACCAAGGCTTCCCTGTTCTTATCAAAAACATCAAATTTCATTTTCCTTTAATGAACTTGATTTATGCCCTCTAAATCTAAACTCATACCCTTTGACTCAATAACGTCCATTCCCTTCTTATTCATGTGACCAAGCCTACTAAGCCATATCTTCAAATCTACAGCTAAAGTAGATAAACCAGAAGTAGAACCAGTAATACAAGTAGATAGATAAAGAGTACCTACTTTCTTACCTCTTGCCAAAACAAGTGCACCCTTGGAAACCTTCCAAGAATCCACTGTGAGTGTTACTATGCATCCCTCATCACCCAACTTTCCTATAGAAACCAAACTCTGCTTCAGGACTGGGACATGCATAACCTCCTTCAACACCCATGTGTTGCCTGTCTACAATTTCAGCTGCACTTTCCCTTTTCCAACCATTTGACAAGGTGTACCATCCCCTAAATAAAGCTCTCCAAAGTCTCCCTGGACATATTCATGGAACAATTCTCTATTTGGGGTTACATGAAAAGAAGCACCAGAATCTAAAACCCATGATTCTACTTGACTATCCAAAGAAAGTATGAGAGCATCCTGTGCCACAATACCTTCATCTTTTGCTTCTTCATTGCCTTCATGTTGATTTTATTTATCCTTCAACCAACAATATTTCTTTGTGTGTCCTCTCTTTCTAAAAAACCAGTAGGTGATACCTCCATTTCTAGATTTGGATCTCCTTCCCATCTTTGACCTTGATTTCCTTTGCTCAACCTTCTCTCTTTGCCTTCCCCTGCTTTCAGCACTTAGAGCATTCTCTGATGATTCACCTGTGCTTTTTTTGTGAATTTCTTCATTCAAGATTACACTAACCACATCATCAACTTTTAAGATTTTAGAAGCAGATGTAGTATTACTTACTGCCATTACCAAACTATCCCAACTTTCAGGTAAAGAGCATAAGATTAAGAGAGCTTTTATTTCATCATAAAAATAATATTGACTAAAGCTAACTAGTTTACCAAACCATGGAAATCACTAAGATGACTATATACAGATCCACCTTCTTGCATTTACAAAGTAAATAACTGCTTCATAAGAAATACCTTATTTGAAGTTGAGGGCTTTTCATAAAAAATTTCCAAAGATTCTATCAACTCTTATGTTGTCTTACACTATGATAAGTTGGAAATCATAGACGATGCTAGGATCAACCTTATGGATCCCAAAGCCTTCTGATCAAGAACATTCCATTCTTCATCCTTCATATCTATGGGCTTGCATGCAACCCCACCCAATGGTAAGTACAAATCTTTCTAATATAGATAATCTTCTATTTGCATCCTCTACAATTGATAATTCTTGCCATTAAACTTCTCCATTGATAGCTTACTTTCTTCTGCCATTGTTATACTCCCACTCAATTAGAACCCCTAAGAATGACCTATAATCAAATAATAACCTGCTCCCTACAACCTTGCTCTGATACCACTTTTCAATATTAGGAGCACAATTGATTACTTTTCTATAAGCAATTAAACATGAAATTGAACCAAAATGATTAACTAGAAACTTGAAACAATAAAGAATATGAGAAACAATACTATCTGTATTAACACTCATCTTGAATACAATAAAGAAATATTCTTCTCCTCCTCACACCTCTTGGGTGTACAGTATTTCACTCAAGAGTTCTCTCTCTCTTTCTCAACCACAACTAACTCAACAACCTGAGTTGTTATCCCCTCCTTGATAGCTTCAGCTGATCTCCTTGACCTTGCACCTTGCAGATCTCCTTTGACCTTGCTTTCTTGCTTCAATGCTTTACTTGCCTTAATTACAATACATGCCTCATGGGTCTCTTAAATAGGATTCCAAGCATACAATAATTAGACTTATAATTACAATAATTAGAAACACAGACTCAAGACTTAAATTAGTCTTCAAGATGTAAACACTCTCGGACCTCTTAAAATTAGACGAGTCTAATTCTGGGAACATGTTATGGAAACACATGCAAATGCATGCACATGCATAGGTGACCGATGTCAGTTGTTGTCGATCTGCTCTTGATCAACGTTGGCTAATCCCTGGTCCCTGCCTGACTGATGTCAGGAATACTGTCTATGTCGATTACTGGTTGAACTTAGCAACTTCCTAATTAGCATCGTGGTGAAGCTTTTAGCTCCACAACTTAACATAGAGCAATGGTACCCATTATTCAAGATTAGGATATGCCAGTGATAGATAATCACATGATCCATTATTAAATGATTTCCCCTAAAAGAGGGAGATGAATGTGGGTTGATAATAAGGGTTGAGCTTAAGTTAAAAAAAGGTGAACTTGATCCTTCCTAACAAAAGAATAGACATAGATATGAAGCACTAAGGGGCTCAGGTTATGGGTTGCCTTTGAGAGAAGATAATTGGTAAGCTCCTCATCCATACTTATGGGTTATGATTTAAGTTCTAAGCCAATTGTAAGCAAACTTTCCCCACTTGATTTTATCCATATTAATGACATGTTGATTTTACGTTAGGATGAGATTATAGACACCAAAATTGTGTCTACTCCTTGGTCGACTCCCCCTTGGTCCCCTTGGTTCACTTCTAAGAATTTATAACCCATACACTTATTAATTTAAAATAAATTACCTATTTTAAACACCTCCCTTGACACCTCACCATGGACACATCACCCTTAACACCTCACCTCAGATTCCTTGCCCTTGGATACCTCATTTATCACCCCATGACTAATCTAAGACCTATTTTAACTCCCCCCACTAATTCTCGCACCCATTAAACCCACCTTCAGACTATTTATCAATGACAATTAACCCTGGTAGATGAAAGAATAGGCAAAAGGCTAATTTTAGCCTTTTTACCTATTCTCTAGCTGCCGACATTGGTCAACAGTCGACCGACGCCGGTGGTATCACCGACGTCGGTTGCTTAAAGCAGACCCAAAGGCAAAATCATAGACCTGAATGCACCCCAAATGTGAATTCTCTTATTTTGAATCCAACTTCTCTCTCTCTCTGAGACACACACCAAGCATCACAGGCCACAGGAACTCTACAGAAATAGCTCCAGACTTTGGATTAAAAACGTCGCATGAAGTCTCCTACATCGGCCATAGTAGGAACAAGTATTCTACACCTTAGTTCTTCATCTCACCAGAGCTAAGTATTTCTTTTGCCCTTTCATTTCAGTAGTTTAGAAAGCATCAGTAATTAGTTCTCTTTTTACTATTTCTAAGTACTCTAGACTAGACCAGACTTGGCTTTCTTCTTGCAGAGGCTGAAAAGCCTTTCGCATATCCTTACCCCTTTTGACAACCTATCCTCTACCCCTTATCCCTCTTAAGACTCTATTGGCTTCCTTAGCAATCTTGCACGGACCTCTAAACTCCCATAGACATCGCAGACCATTCTATGGATCACAAACAGACCTAAAACTCATCCAAAACCCATCCAAGGCCATTACCCTGACTGACATTAACCACTTCCCCTATCGATGCCAGCAGCATAATCGACGTCAGTAACTTGACCAACTGACGCTGGCAAAACCACTGATGTTAGTGACTATGACAGACTAACAACAAAATATAGGTACGCATTGTTTCTATTTCTCTTGCTTAGTCTTTCATTATTATCTTTATCTGACATTCTTTTATCAACAAGTCGATTGTCATCCCTCAAGGAAGTTTTTGCATTTCTGGGACCGAGCTTTGCTTAGCAGTCCACCTTATATCTATCTAACATTTTCTGTGTTTGAGTCTTATTCTATCAACAGGTGTCGTCCTCCCTAGCCAAAGAGGAGCTCCTTCAATCATCTGGATAACGGTGCATAACTTCATTTGGGTACGTACAAACCACTGACCATTACCTTTTAGTTTCTCATTTCTTTTGAATGTGAAAAGAGAAAATAGTTAGAAACATTTCTGGCATGCCCAGTGGGACCCTGGAGTTTTCCTTGGGTTCATTTCTTCTAAAAGCAAACATTCATATAGGTGCATTAGATTTCTTCTTGCATCCTTCTTCTATCTCTTTATTTTGAAAAGACATCATAAGCGGAAGTTAAAAAGAATCTCTTTCTTTTTCTTCTTGTCACCTTTCCTTCTTGCATCTTAGAGTAGTGAAGTTCATACTCTTAACCTTTTCCTAATTATTTGCATCTGAACAAAACATTTTAGTTTGGGCTAAAATCTATTACATTTCATTTCTGCCTGAATGCATACTTAGCTCTCACATTTAGTAATTAAAACCACAATATGAATAAAGCATAGTACACATATGCTACACTACCAAACCACATTCACAAAATCAAACATCTAAACATACCTGAGACAAGGTCTAACTAGGATTTCATCACCTAGCAGATACCTTACCCTCCCTGGTAATCCTACTTGGACTTCACTACCAAGGGGAGAAACCACTCTATTCTCTGGCAGAGTATAAACTCTAGGGGAAGTATATACTGGCTAAGTGACACAACTTATCTCTGGGCTCGTGAAGTGAGGGGAGCTTTCTCCTTAGCACCAGGCCAAGTACAGAACCTAATACAGATTTTGAGCACCAAAACTAACCCAAAACCAACCTTAGATTGCCTCTCTTAGGACCCATTCTAAAAGCCCAACTTCCCAAACACACTCTTCTAAGGCATAAGCCAATAAGACTCTAAAACTTATTCTTAGGAATTTAACGTTTAAGAGGCTGCTTGTCTTCATCTATTTTTCTATCTATATCTAATTTTTTGAGCTGGTGAGGATGCATTATTATGAGCTCCAAGAATAACTTAGAGTTTCTTCTTTCTTCCAAAAACTTTTAGTTTTCTAAAGTTTTTATAAATACACAGTTACTGACATCAGCTTTTCCACCAACGTCAGCAACTTATCTTCACCGACATCAGTTATCTGACCGACATCGGCAACTTTCTTCACCGACATCAATTTTTCCACCGACGTCGGTCACTATCAAAAAATTTCTTCTCAAAATAGCAAGCTAAAAAGCTAACCTTTTTGCTGTTAAAAACACCAATTCTAGTTTTTTGAGGCTAAAACATATAGTTTTAGAACTAGAATCTTTCTTGCCTTGGATGGTTTTGACACACAGTCAAACCAAAACTCTTGATGACCATGCAAGGCAACAACCACTCCCACCTTCGTCTTCTATATCAAGTCCTCTAATGGAGTATCATTCAGACACTGAGTGTACTCCAACCCCAACTCAACCCCATATTGTCCCCAAAGGGGACCAAGACTTTGAAAGATTTCTTGACCTCAATGTCAAGGCTCTTCAACACTATCTCGCAAAAAGTCAAACATGAGACTCTTTAGGCAACCTAGTTTATGGGATGCCAACTTTCTTAGTTGACATGACAATCATATCAACAGCCTCCGTAACCCAACCCATGGTCACCCAGGCCATTACCTCAACCCACAACCTGACCATGACCAATCTTCAAAGTGTGGCCTCTCCTTCTATTTCTAGACCCACCTCCATTGGGGTTTTGGCACCCCCTCAACCACAAACCATTCCTCAAAGTTCTACACCATTCCAAAACTTAATTGTCTCCATCCCACCTACTCTTGCACCCATAAATACAAGAGTGAATACTTATCCTTTGGCTAGTATTGCCACCACTCAACCACCTTTGGCAACATCAAGCCAAGTTCTGCCTTCTAGCTTCATAACACAACCACCCTTGACTTCAACATCAGTCCCTATGACTAGTTACCAATATGTTGTGCCTATACAAGCACAACCAACTACGTCATACGCCCCTCCTAACTCCTTCCAAGCACCTTACAACTTATGGGGTGCCCCACCTATCAATCCACCAGTTGATCTAATCAAAATGTTAATGGATAAGGTGTCTAATCTTGAGACATCTGTTTCAGGTTCAAGAAATGTTCTCTCATATGAACAAATCTATAATGAACCTATTCATCCTTCAGTCCCAATCAGACCAAATCCTAGCTAGTGGGAACTTCCCAAGTTTACTCTCTTTCAAAGTAAAGAAGACCCACAACAACATCTACGAGCATTTAGACACACTTGTTACCTTATAGCACATGATGATGCATTATTACTATGCACTTTTCCCATGTTGCTTTCTGGTGCTGCCCTCGATTGGTATAGTTCTATTACTAGTCACTCTCTATTTACCTTCACTCAAGTAGCTCAAATTTTTCTTGACCACTTTTCTATCAACATAACTAAAAAGGTCTCCATCACGAACCTATATTTTATTAGACAATTTGACGATGAATCCATAGCTAATTTCATTGCTTGATGGAGAAGTTTAATCAACCAACTCTCCTTTTCTTTACCTCAACCTAAGCTCATTGAGCTCTTTTCACAAGCGTGTGCTAAACACATTTCATCTACTTTGTGGGTCCAAACATTCCACACATTTGATGAAGCTTTCACCATGGCTAGGAAGCTTGAACTCCATGCTATCGAAGAAAATAAAGTCAAATTGCGTAGTAAAAATACTAACGCAAAATCAAATGACTCTTCTTCCAAATCTTCTTCCTCCAAGTCTAAGGGATTAGCAAATGCTATGGTACATAGATCATCATCATCATCTACCACAACTAACCAATCTGAACCTTCCACATCTCAAAGCATTACATGACAATTCCAACAATGGTATATACAGCGTCAATATACTCCAATTGGAAAATCATACACTTCCATTTTGGATAAACTTGTTAAACAGGGAGTCCTCAATCCCCCCCAAATTTTACCACCACCACAATTTGACCCCGCAAAAGCCATCCCTACATGGTATAGGGAAAATGACTTTTGTCATTATCACCGTGTCAAAGGCCATGACATAAACAACTACAAAACCTTTAAAAACATTGTCCAAGACATGTTAGATAATGGTGATCTTGTTTTGGATAACCCAAACACGCCACCTAACCAAAACATAGACATATTTAGACAACCTTTCCCTAACCATTCCCCTAATTAAAACAATGTACAGACCATGGCTGATGACTCCCAAGAGCGTAATATATGCACAATCAACACAGTCTCTCCTTTTATGCCTAACCAACCTCTCTCACAACATGTGGAAGATCCCTCTTCTCCTATTTTCCCATCACAGGTGGAAGAGTCTTCTTCTCCTATTTGTCCATCATAGGCAAAAGAGCCTTCTTCTCCTATTAGTTCTCCATCGACCTCTCTTATATTGGAGGATGCTTTGACCATACCAACACCACTAGCCCCACCTTCATCCTTCTTACTACCAATGGAAGACCCTACCTTTCCTGCTCCTCAACCTCAAGTAGAAGGCACAATCATCCCTGCCCTCTATCCTCTTGAGGAGTCACATTCTCCAATTCCTTCTCCACCAAGAGAAGAACTTGTCTCTTCACTTACTTCAACCGAAGAGGATCCAGTAATGTCCCTCTCACGTCGTTGGCATGAGATCACTACATCTAACACATTCTCAGTCTCACAACCCCCCACGTCTTCTAAAGAATTAAGGCCTCATCTAACATCTTCCAAACCATTCTCTCGATTGGTGGAAAACTTAGGATTTCTCCATTTGAGGAAATTAGAACATGAAGCATTATGGGAGCAACTCAAAGCTCCTCACCTTGCACGTCTCGTCTCATCTCGTGTTGTCGACCCTCTTGTGACAAAATCTCCAAAAGTCTCCAACAAAGACCAGGCTTCTACTTCCAAATCTTTAAAAGCTCAACCATCTACATCTAAACCTAAACTGTCACAAACATCCACCATGTCAAAACTGATTAAATATCTCAGTGTTCACCCCATACCTAACCTCACTCACCCACAAGTGAAGGTAAACCTGAATCTTACCTCGCATAATAGTGGTCCACAAACCAAACTACAAAAGGCCAATAAATCACATCAGAGTACTCCTCCTCCACCATCATCATTGCCCTCCATTTTGGGCTCACATCCCTCTACCTTAATAGGAGTGCTCCCTACTCCAATACTTAACAAAAACAAGTTGCCTCCATTACTCCCTTTACCCACCACAAACCTACCTCCTCTGAAAAATTTGGCACCCCTCACAAAGAAAGTGTTGTCTACACGAGTGGCCACACCACCAACCCAAAAGGTGGTATGGAAGTCTCCCTCAACAACTCCAAAATAAAAGTCATCAACACCTAATACATCAACAAGCATGGACCCCTTAGTGGGTTCATATACTTTGATACTACACCAACTTTTGCAAACTTCTAACATCACTCTTCCACCTATCAAACCATTTCAACCTCTCAGACCAAAACCATCATGGTTCGATGACACTAAAATTTGCCAATATCATCACACACCTGGGCATGACACTAAAAATTGTTGTGCCCTTAAGGTTGTCATCTACCAATTCATGGAAAAAGACACCCTTCTTGTTGAGGAGACTATCAACAAATCTCTGACACCGTCTAATGTCGCTCCAACCTCTCCACCTTCATCAGAATCCCATCATCAGACTATGGTCCCTTTACCTCCTTCATCCCCTTTATTCAAGATTAACACCATCAATGTGGCCATTAGGTCACAAACTTTAAAGGGTAAAGGAAAAGAGAAGGTTGTTATTCCTTGGACTTACCCATTTGTCAAACTTTCTCAGCCACCCAAACCCAAGATTTCTATCTTAAGTACATCCCAACCCACTTCTTCGGAGGCAATCCATGATTCTAAGGTGTAACAACTTCACCCAACCTCTGTGAAGACATCTTTGTATGACCTCATTCAAATCTCTCCACAACATTGTCAAGCTTTAATCAAGGCTTTACAAGTAGTGGAGGTCCAACCTGAGGACCCCTAACCACTAGCTACCTTAGTCCAATCATTACCCACCATCACCTCTATTACCTTTAGTGATTCTAAAATTCCTACCTCCAACTTGGAAGATCAAGATGCTGCCCTTTTCATCATAGCCTACGTTGATCGAACTCACATTAAGCAAGTTATGATTGATGGGGGCACCATCATCAATATCATTTCCACCCATGCCTATGACTAATTAACCCTCCCAAAGAATTGTGTATCAAAAATTGATGCAATTCTTTGATCTTTTAATGACACCACTGCCACTACCATTGGCACCGTCATCTTCCATATTCATGTTGGCCCATGAACAATCCCAGAGCTATTCTACATCATCGAGGGAGAGTTCCAGTACAACATGTTATTAGGATGACCTTGGATCTAAGCCATGGCCTATGTCCCTTTTACATTACACCATTGTGTCAAATTTGAACACGACGGTCGGGTCCATGTCATTCATGTAGACCCCTTGTTTTTCAAAACATGCAACACAACTTATCAACCCAACGATGTTCTCATTCCTTTCAAGACATCGACCCAAACACCGCCGCCACCTGTGAAAGCTTCAACAAGTACGCAAATGGTGGTTATACCTACACCACCTCCTCAAGTGACAACAAAAGACCCTATGGAAGATATCTTCCAACGTCTTTCACTTGGGGAGTATCATTTACTCACTTTGGACATGTTCCAAACTCCTCAAAAGTATGGACAACTTCATCACAATCCTAGCTATGACCATCATATCGAAATGGTCATTCTTTATGGTCCTCTCAATCTTCAAACAAATCTCATCTATGGAGGGATAAATTGAGCTCCCACTAATGGGAATCCTCTTTCATCACCCCAACCATTTACATCTGACTTCTCTTTTCTTAGCAACCCAAATTTTTCTCATACCTATTTGTATAAGTGTGCATGGAAGGGCTTTGGCTTTGGGCGCTATGAACAAGGCTCCCACCAGCCCATCGAACCACCAAATGATGAGGCCATAAAGAATGCCAAGAAGTGACATGGCCTGGGTTTTGAAGAACCTACTAAAACTTCTAAAAACCCTTGCCCCAAACCTATCATAGACCAATCACCTCCAAACTTGCCTATTCCCCCATCTTCACCTATGGAGTCGATGGTTTCCATCCCTCCTAGTTTTTTCTGTGCATAAATGCCATTCACTTGGAACCCCTAACTTATCACTAGGTGGGGTATCTAGGTCTCTCCTTCTCATTTATCCAACCCATTGATTATCTACAATGGGCGCCAAACATTGTCCCTATCACAAGTAATTGGGGGAATTTGACTCTATACTAACTATCACAACCTTGACCAAGCATTGACCAAACATTAATCAACTTCTTAATCATCTTTAACACGTGACCAATATGGAAAGAAGTAAACAAGGCAAGTTTGCTCCTAATTGGCTCGGACCTTATATCATAACGCATAAGTATGGATCAGGGACTAATCATCTGTCTTCTCTTGAAGGCCGGCCAGAACCTAAACCCCTTAATGCCTTGCATCTATGACCATTTAACTTTTAGTCAAGTACGCATTCACTTGACATTTAACTTGAGCTCATCCCTTGAGCAACACCCATCATCATCATCATTCATATTCCTTTTTAACCATGTTTCCCTACAAACATTAGTCAACCCTTTTTGTCAAGCATGTATGCTTTGTCTTAATAAAAGGGAAACCCTTAAACCTCTATAGGCTTGTCCATGACTAAAAATTTCAGTCCAAAAAAATATAAAATTGAGATACCTACTCAAAGGTCATAAAATTTAAATGCAGATTGCTCCCTCGAAGGATAGCTAACATCATCATTGTTGTAGCTAATAGGACTACTCCCTTGAAGGACAACTATTCAAAGCCCCTCAAAAACATATAAAGCAAAATATAGACCAATCCCTCGAAGGATGGCTATGCTCAAAACTTGCTACAAACATCACTCTCTCAGAAGCTTTTTGCATCGATCAGCTTCACATATGACCACTAAAACAAAACAACATCCCCACGTAAACTTCCCGCATCGATCTATCTACCAAAAAAAAACATTGACTGACAAACTATTAAGTCATGGACTTGCCTATAATCTTTCTCAGGGTCACCTATAAAAGGGGCAAAGTTATCCTTTCTAAAAATGGTTATGCTATCCTAACATATCACATCATCAAACTTTATTACCCCCAACATACTTAAGGGATTTCAAGCTCACTTAATGTCAATTGATTCGACTATTTCTCTAACATAAACCAATGGTCAAAAGGATGTAATGCATGAACGGGGATTTTGTTTGCAAAACCCTTATCTATGGTTTGAGTCTTATTCTATCAATAGGTGTCATCCTCCATAGCCAAAGAGGAGTTCCTTCAATCATCTGCATAATGGTGCACAACTTCATCCAAGTATGTACAAACCCCTGACCATTACCTTTTAGTTTCTCATTTCTTTTAAATGTGAAAAGTGAAAAATAGTTAGAAACATTTCTTAAATACCTCATCCCTCATATAGGGCAACCAACTCCTATTTTCATCTTGCAATTCACTAGAACAACCAACAGGACAAAAAAAAAACCTCCTCCCATACCTGGGGTAACTTACTCCTATTTTTGTCCTTGCAGTTCGTTAGAATAACCAACAAGACAAAAAGGGACAAATGTAGACACCAAAATTGTGTCTACTCCTTGGGTCGACTCCCCCTTGGTCCCCTTGGTCTACTTCTAAGCATTTCTAACCCATACACTTATTAATTTAAAATAAATTACCTATTTTAAACACCTCCCTTGACACCTCACCAATGGACCACATCACCCTTAACACCTCACCCATGACACCTCACCTCAGATTCCTTGCCCTTGGATACCTCATTTATCACCCCATAACTAATCTAAGACCTATTTCAACTCACCCCACTAATTCTTACACCCATTAAACCCACCTTCAGACCGTTTTGTCAATGAGAATTGACCCTAGCAGATGGAAGAATGAGCAAAAGGCTAATTTTAGCCTTTTTTACCCATTCTCTAGCCACCAACGTTGGTCAACAATCAACGGATGCCAGTGGTATCGCCAATGTCATTTGCTTAAAGGCAGACCCAAAGGTGAAATCACAGACCCAAATGCATCCCAAATGTGAATTCTCTTGTTTTGAATCCAACTTCTCTCTCTCTCCTCTCTCTCTCTCTCTCTCTCTCTCTCTCTCTCTCTCTCTCTCTCTCTCTCTCTCTCTCTCTCTCTCTCTCTCTCTCTCGCTCTCTCTCCTCTCTCTCTCTCTCTCTCCTCTCTCTCTCTCTCTCTCTCTCTCTGAGACACACACCAAGCATCATAGGCTACAGGAACTCTATAGAAATAGATCCAAACTTTAGATTAAAAATGTTGCATGAAGTCTCCTACAGCGGCCATAGCAGGAACAAGTCTTCTACACCTTGGTTCTTAATCTCACCAAAGCTAAGTATTTCTTCTGCCCTTTCATTTTAGTATTTTAGAAAGCATCAGTAATTAGTTTTCTTTTTACTATTTTTTAAGTACTATAGACTAGACTAGACCCAACTTTCTTCTTGGAGAGGCTGAAAATCCTTCCGCATATCCTTTACCCCTTTTGACAACCTATCCTCTACCCCTTATCCCTATTAAGACTCTATTGGCTTCCTCGGCAATCTTGCACAGACCTCCAAACTCCCATAGACATCTCAAAACCACTTCTGTGGATCACAAACAAACTTGAAACTCATCCAAAACCCATCCAAGGCCATTGCCCTAACCAACATCAACCATTTCCCCCTACCGATGTTGATAGCATAACTGACATCAGCAACTTGACCAACCGATGCCAGTAGAACCATCGACATCGGCGACTATGACAGGACTGATAGCAAAATATAGGTATGCATTGTTTCTATTTCTCTTGCTTAGTCTTTCATTATTATCTTTATCTGACATTCTTTTTATCAACAAGTAGACTATCATCCCTCAAGGAAGTCTTTGTGCTTCTGGGACCGAGCTTTGCTTAGCAGTCCACCTTATATCTATCTAACTATTTTCTGTGTTTGAGTTTTATTCTATCAACAAGTGTCATTCTCCACATCTAAAGAGGAGCTCTTTCAATCATTTGGATAATGGTGTGCAACTTCATCTGGGTATATACAAACCCCTGACCATTACCTTTTAGTTTCTCATTTTTTTTTTGAATGTGAAAAGCGAAAATAGTTAGAAACA